>JABYQS010000243.1:0-46847 GCA_022592435.1 Cerioporus squamosus
GTGCTCAAGGGGTTGCAACAATCTCACAGGGTCCCGCCGCATGGGGATTGCCTGCATTGCTGTATTGAATTGTAGTGTCGTCTTGAAGCCGCAGGTCGAGCTCCAAGATTGAGGTGGACTCGGCGGTCGTAACGGCATGCAAATGCCACACAGATTAAGTTCTTCAACGACAACCGCACTAAATTCTGCAATATCGCACCTGATCAGACCATACACAGTGACAGGGGATCTCTGTTCTCATCTTCGTGTCGGTGCTTCGCTGAGTTTTGGACTAAGCGGGCCCATCCTCTACTCATGAACAACGACTGACTTACCATGCTATTCGGCCAGAAGAGGTTCACGGATACGCAAACGGGTCCAGACCTAATGATCCGATGTCCTGGCGGCCCTTCGTCGGTATCAAGTGCACATCGACAGGCTGGTAATGACCAGCCGACCGAGGATGAAGCGTTCCTAGCGGGGTACTGAACACACAACATAGCAATCAAATGTCGGGGCCATATGTCGGGAATGCTGCACGCCCGGATTTCCCAGATTCGAGTGAAGGAATCTCGAAGTATTGGTCCTGGTCCGTCGGCCTCGGCCTTGCGATGGCGACACGCTGCACGATGAATGAACGCGATTTATGAGCTCATATAGAACACAAACCTGTACGACCAGATCTTCTATACCTTGAATGTCATGCATACGATGAACGGGACGAAGATGCGGTGTGGGCGTCTCCGCGCAACCGTGCAACGCTTTTCGGCGCCATCAACCTCCTCCGTTCGCGCCACCATGCAACTTGAACGGCCACATGGAGAATTTCCTCACAATTTTTCCTCCTCAAGCTGCTCGGTTCCGTTCATGCTTGTTGTTAGGTAGCTGCATCCATATGTACCTGGTGAGATCACAAAGCAATTCCGATAGACCGGAGGGTATTGAAACACTGGTGCGTACATTCGTATCTGACACTGGACAGTCGTGCGATGGAGTACCATCCTTCAAGAAGATGGGATGCAAGAAGAATCGGGCATGGTCTACCTCGCTTGGACGAGGGTATCAACACATCTGCGAAGAGGCAAAATATCAGAATGGCGCATTCATCCGAAAACAGACGGCGTATCTCACCGTGCAGAACCACGCTTGAGCCTTCATGAGGTCAGGCATTGGCCCGTGGAAGAACGTACGAGCGGATATGGCAAGGTCCAACTCGCGATGTGCGGCATCTTCTCCCTGGCCTGGAGAATACTCGTCCAGGAACTGAAGAGAGCCTTCCACTGCCAGCTCCTCTCCGAGCGTACAAAGCGTCCAGGAATGGCCACCTGTCGAGACTCGTCGCTCATACGGAGCGGGAATCCACGGTTCATGCTCTTATGGAGAACTTGGCCATGTCGTCGAAGAGCGGCCGCGCAAGTGGGGTCGGGATCGGGACCGACAGGGTCCAGGATGGGGAGAAGTCCCATCGTGCACGAGTTCGTTTCCGGGACGAAGTACTCAATCGAGAAGATGCCCAGGTATAGGGGCCCATGCTCGCGCATGTACTCCCGCTCGAGCTCGGCGCGCCCTAGCTGTGACTGCTCCCACCAATGAGGGCAGTCCCGAATCCACTGGTCTATGTCACCGACGGCGGGCTCGCCCACGACGGCAAAGCGCGTTGCGGATTGCGGTTCTTGTGGGAGTCGGGCGTCGTTTGACAACGCAGACGGAACGTGATGAGGCGGGGTTGCTGTCTTATAGGCGTGGTCGGATGCGTGTCGCGCCAGATCTGCCTCTTGATCATGGTCAGGTTACGGATGGCCCACGAGTGAGCGTTGACATAGTCGCGGATATCCCGCGAGAAGGCCGCAGCCGACGTGTATCGTACTGAGCAAGCGGCTCTTGCTGTGCAGGAGGCCCGGCTCGGCATGTGGATCTATGTGCATGTTCGATATGTATCACGATGGATGCGATTCAAGCAGAAGTTGATGAGCGATCTACTTATGCCGTGGCCAGTCCGCCTTCTGGCATTTCACGCTGCAGTACAGTATATTGCGGCAGCTGCTGCATTTCTTCAGCTTCAGGCCTGGCACCTCTGGTTCACGGCAGGTGTGGCAACAGCGCAAAGCATCTCCTTCCGGCAGAACAGGTGGAGTTGAATTTGGAGGAGGTAGCGCTCTCGAGGAGGCAGGCTGCTGACTCTCCGGCCGTTCGACCTGTTCTGAGGAGGCCTTGTAGAGAACGACCTCCTTTGGCATGGTCGCAGTAAATCGGAGAGGAAGAAGTAGGACTCAAGAAGCGTTCAAGCGGTCAGTACTTAGTACTCAGTACGATGATGGTAGCAAAGATAAGTTGGCAAGACCTGACCCAAGACGAACCCAGACGAACCCGGATAAAACTTCCAAGGAAGCAACCAAGGTTCGAACCGGTTCGCCTCCGATGTCTGGACTTGACAGTGTATACACCTAGATCCGTGACACCACGTCCATACACCCAACATGCTCGACTTGAATTTACTGTATCCCTTCTCTGGATCCCGCAAGGGTGCGCTTGACTTGAGACCTGATAGTGGTCGGTCCACACACATCATATCCACTCCTGATAGTCTACATCCAGTTTTTCCAGGGCACCTACAGATGGGTACTACCCGGAGCCATCGACAGACGCTGCGCGACATGAGTCCGTTCAGATGGACGAGGAACCCGACATAGTAGTTATGTATATTTGCCACGCCACCAGGGAACGTGAACTTGCGGGACTTACAATGCAGTTTCTCGTGCTGCGTGCTGCGTGCGGCTGTCCGGTTCCAGGTTTCCCATGTGTATATCACAACTCGAGCACTAGTGCGGCGACATCCGCGCGGATGTATGATTCTGCATAGAGAGGTTATGGACTGCACGATCGAGCCGGACAAGGGCTATGCAGCCTTCGAAGAGGACATCAGCCTGTTATCTGCAGAGGAAGTAGTCGCATGAAACAGTGAGGTCACTAAGAAGTGGTAGTGTCGTACCGTGCAGAACCACGCTTGAGCCTCCATAAGATCGGGCATTGGCCCGGACCAGAAAACGCGAGCAGATATCGCAAGGTCCAACTCACGATGAGCGGCATCCTCCCCCTTCCCCTTTCCCTGATCTGGAGCATACTTATCCCAAGATTGGAAGAGAGGCTTCCATTGCCAGCTCCCCTCCGAGCGTACAAAGCGTCCAGGGATGCCCACACGCGAGGACTCCTCACTCGCACGGAGCGGAAAGCCGCGGTTCATGCTCCTCATGAGAAACACGACCATGTCGCTGAAGAGCGGCCAGCGCAGGCGGGGATCGGGAAGGGGGTCGACAGGCGTGAGGATGGGGCCGAAGTCCATCGTGCACGAGTTCGTTTCCGGAACAAAGTATTCGATCGAGAGAATGTCGATGTACTCCGACCCATACTCGCGCACGTACCCTCTCTTGAGTTCGGCACGCCCTGCCTGCGACTGCTGCCACCAGTGAGGACAATCGCGTATCCACTTGTCCATGTCGCGCACGGTGGGTTCGGCCATGAGGGCAAAGCGCGTGGCCGGATTGCGGTTCTTGTGGGAGTCGGGGGTCGTCTGACAGCGCAGAAGGAACGTGATGAGGCGGGGCTGTTCGCTAATAGGAGCGTTCGGATGCGTGTCGCGCCATATTTGCCTTTGGATCGTGACCAGGTTACCGATAGCCCACGAGTGAGCGTTGACGTAGTCGCGGATATCTCGCGAGAAGGCGGCAGCCGACGTGTATCCGTACTGAGCGAGCTTCTCTTGCTGCGCAGGAGGTCCGGCTCGACATGTAGCTCTGTGTGCATGCCCGGCGGTAAGTATCACAGTGATGCTTTCAAGATGATCAAGTCAGGTCTGAAGTGGCCACTTAGTTGTGCTGTGGCCAGCCCGCCTTCTGGCATTCTCCGCTGCAGTAGAGTATGTTGCGGCAGCCGCTGCATTTCTTCAGTTTCATACCCGGGACCTCCGGTTTATTGCAGGTATGGCAACAGCGCAAAGCATCTCCTTCCGGCAGTTCAGGTAGTGGTCGTGGCGCGCTTGAGGAGGCGGGCTTCTGTTGTGAATCCGAGGAGGCTTCAGGCTCGAGCTCCTTCATGCTGACAGCGACGTTGACTCAGAGAGCAAGGAGGGGGAGCTGTAGAGGAGTTAGTGGGGAAAGTGTTCAAGCACTCAGTCAAGTAAATACGTACTTATAAGCATCGTGGAGATGAGCAAACTGAACGAACAAGATCAAAACTTCAATATGGACCTCTGATCGAGCCGGTTCGCCTTGGCGCTGGGCTTGGTACGCATACTGCGTCTCCTGCGGCCTGCCTGCCTATCTTGGGTTTACCATCCGTCGAACCCCTGGTCATCTAGTATATCCTGCCTGATGGATGCAGTCGGCTCTGTATATATCATCGACTCGTAGCTTCTATCATACATCCTCACAGTCCAATAACACACCACAGAAACACGATACATGCCCTAGATACCCCCTGCATAAGTATCATCGCCGCTCGCGCACCTTCAGCCACACAACGAAGACCACCCCAACCCCAAACCCAGCGATGAACGCAAACAGCACCAACACATCCCGATAATAGTTGTTCGCCCCGAACCCAAACAACTGCAACGCACGAGACAAGTCCGAGTCAGTGCCGATGAGGGGACACGGACAAGTGCGATGCTCACCGTCTGCATGATCAGCGCCGCGGAGACGTTGACGGGCACGCCCTCGAGCGAATCTTCGATCATCAGCCCGGAGCCGACCTCGTTGACGGAAAGCGCCTCGAGGGTGTACTTGAGCGGGCAGAGCCACTGGAGCCACCGGAGGACGGGCGGGATGTCGTTCAGGTGAACGAAGAATCCGGCGTATGTCATTTGGTAGAGCGCGGTGAGCGCGGAAACGAGGATGGCGATACCGCCGTTGCGGAAGACGCAGGCTAGAAGGAAGTTCTGCAGAGCATGACTGTTAGATGACAGGAACGGCGACGGAGGTGAGGAGACGTACGAAGAGTGTCATGGCGAGGGTGTACAAAACCAAGATGAAGAGGAACTTGAAGAAGTGTGCTGCGTCGTGTGCAAGTCCGGCCATCCAATATGTGCTAAGGAACGTGATCAGTAAGGGATGTGATGGCTCGCGGATGAGGAGACTCACATAGTAGATACAATGATCGTGGGTATGATACGCAGAGGTAAGACGTCGAATACAAACCGCGAGAGCAACCAAGCTGTAGGACTGAGGAAGGGGGGTCACTTCGTCGTCCGAATATCCAAGGGCGATGGACTAACCTATAGTATGATGCTGACCGTTCTCGGAGGAACAGCGGGCGTATTTCTACAACGTTGTACAGTGCACTCAGAGAGGAGAACGCGATCAGTGCGCCCTACAGGGAGATCATCAGCGTACGTCTAGGAAAAGTTGCTGCTTGCACTCACCAGGAAGAAGAGACAGCCCACTCGGGACTGGAAGCCGGCGATCGTGAGGTCGGTTTTGAAGTACAGCCCGCCACAGAAGACGCCCAGTACCGACGCAACGAGGATATGAGCAAGGAACAGTGTCTTGTCTCTCCGCAAGATCTTCCACTCCCTGCCGGAGAGGACCTCCAGTTGTGTGAGGAACGTCGCCGCATATCGCGTCCTCGGGAACCAGGATCTCCTCCGCGACGGTCGAGTCTTCTCCGCCTCACTCTGCTGTAGGTTCGGAGATGCATTGCCAAGACCTTTCTCGACCTCGTCTGAGGAGGGTGCAGACGCGCCGCTGTGAATACCGTTTGAGAGCTCGAAGAGCCCAACTGGGGCGTCGCTCGCGACGTCTAGGAGGTAGTCGGCGACGTTGTAGCCCTCCTTGTAGGCGATGCCACGTTTGGAGAAGTGCTCAGCAGGAGCGAACCCACCACGTCCGGAGTAGAGTGCACGGCCGTGCGCGAGCAGGAGAATTTGGTCGAAGGAATGGTACAACTGGGAGCTGTCGCGGATAGATGAGTGAAAGAACGACACAAAGGCATGTAAGACGTACCTCGGCTGATGAATGGACGCAATAACGGCTGTTGGATTGTCTGGGTCATGCGCGAGCGAGTGCAGAACCTTCGCGACCTTCGACGCTGACACCGAGTCCAAGCCCGAGGTCGGCTCGTCTAGGATCAGGACGTCCGGACGTGCGACCAGCTCCAACCCAATGCTCACCCTCCGCATCTCGCCCCCACTGATTCCGCGCTTCTCCCCGTCGCCAATCCGGACGTTACGCAAGTGCGAGATCCCGAGACGGTCCATGATGTCATCAACGCGCGCTGCCTTCTCCGAGTCCGGCACGCCCTCTGGGAGGCGTAGACGCGCCGCAAACAGGAGTGCTTCGTACACCGTAAGCATGGGTGGAAGGACGTCCTGTTGAGGGACGAAGCCAACGCGGTGAGGCGTGTCATCGCGACCGGGGAATGTGACGGTGCCGAGGACCTGTCCTGACTTGTGCTTCTGCGCGAGGATCTCGATCAGCGTCGTCTTGCCTGCACCGCTGGGCCCGAGAATGGCCATCATCTCCCCGGGCACGACGCGTCCGCTAACGTTGTCCAGAACGACCTTCTGGTTGTCTGTATCGCGCGTGCGACGGCGGCGGAGAGAAAATCCTGAGGAGGGAGTCGTGACAAAGTAGCTCACGTCCGTCCACGCGACTGCGACACCACCCGATGGCTTGAGCCCGTTCGCACCTTGCTTCCGTGCACGGCGCTGCGCTATGCATCCGAGCAGGAGGAACAACAGCGCGATACCGATAAGACCGCCTACAACGGCCAAACCAGCGATGACGCCACCGCTAAGCGATGAACCAGAGCCGTCTTCAGTGGTGGAGGATGTCGAGTTGCCGGACAACGTATCGATGACGCCCTGCGCGACACACTCGCCGAACGTGCATCCGCTGAGCGACAAACCAGAGGAACCGAACACCTGCTGGATGGTGTTCTGCTTGAACGCGCACGTCGCCGTGTTGTCGGAAGAAGGGGGATCGCAGGATATGCCGAGCGTACCGCTGAGAGTGTCGATGATCCCGGTGAGGTTCGACACGGCGACGGCACCGCAAAACGTCGTCCCCGAGCGACAAGTGCACTTCAGGTTCTGGCAGGTCCAGTCCGCGCTGCCATCGCCCGAGCCGAGGTCTTGTTGGCATGAGTCCGCCGTGCAGTAGAACTGCTCCACGCCTTCGTAGAACAGCTGGGCGTAGACAGACCCACTGCTGCCGAATGTGGTGGTATTGGGAAGAGGGGTGAGGGAGGCGTTGAGATTTCGTAGGATGGTGAGAGTGGAAGGCCCAGGAAAAAGCGACTGTAGTGTGGGATTCTACATAGTTGCGTCGTGAGCCTTCTTCAAGGTGGAGGACGGAGCGTACGTGACCGTGAACACGGGATGCATTCACGCATGCATTATACGAGGGCAGGGTGCATCGAACTCACCTGCACTTGGCAGCTCATCTCGCCAGCCGCATACACCCTCGCCTTCGCATTGCAGATAAGCGTATTGTTCTGCTCGGTGTCCGCGCCCGTGAGAGATCCCACAGTTCCTGCAACGCTCGAGAAGCCCGCCTGGCACGCCTTCGCGGTTTGACAGACGTTGCATCCTGTTCCAGTCCAGCCGTCATCGCACGAACAGGAAGTCAAATTCGCGAACGGCGAGCCACTAGCCAGCGACCTTCCCGAGCCCTGAAAGATGTTCCCTCCGCACGCCGGCTGCGAACAAGTCGATCCGCCGAATCCTGGAGGACAGGCGCATGATGTTCCGTTGAGAGTCCCGTAGTTTTCGCAGTTGCCAGACATGGCCGGGGGACCACGGGGCCGCTGCTATCTGGCTGCTATCGAGCAGGGATGAAGGGGAGATGATGGGGGAACAACACGGAGGTCGAGGGCGAACTAGAAGGTGTCATGTATATAAGGTGTGGGGAGACTGGCCAGCTTCCGGAAGCGGGTGTGGCAAAGGGCGCATCGTTTGACCCATTTTGGGACGAGTCCCGCCCTATTTAAAACCACTGCCACCGCGCGATCCTTCTCTCATATATACCACCATCTCCTCGGGGCCATGTTTCTCTCGCGATTATCGCCAAAATGCAGTAAGAACGGAGCAAGCCCCAAATTCCGGCGGGCGGCGACCAATGATGTGTGAAGCTAGTAAGTACGTCGAGTCGTACAATCACCGAAGGATCGACTAGAAGAACTCATGATGGACAAGTTAGTTATAAGCACATAGCTGAGACTGCGTTCACGGTCACCGAGCCGGATTTGTCATATAGACTGTCTTCCCGCATGCGCAAGACTGCTTTGTCCGCCATTTGGACCCCGAGGCACCCTCAACCACCAATCTCGCCCTTCCTCCGCTCACAACTCATCATGGACCATGTGCGACACTTCGCACTCGCCCTTGGAAGCGGTGTGCTCGGGCACGACTCCATCCTTGAACGGAAACTGGAGCAAACGCGACCCCGCCCGCACCACCGTGTAGTGTCCCAACTTCGAGGTCGCGGCGTTGTCTGCGGCGATGTACAGCTTGCTCGGCTTCACATGCAGCACTTCGTCCGAGTCTGGAAACGTGATAGTCGCGTTGCCCTCCAGGATAGTGAAGAACCTGCGCACGTGAGAAGTCCACCACTGCTCGCATAGCGAAGACGAGGACGGACACGTACTGCAGGTTGGGCGCGTTGTAAGGCCTGCGCGTCCATGACAGGTGGGTGAGCAATGAACACTGCTGCTGCATAACGCGACTGACCCTTGCTTGATGTCCGCGTCCGCGGGCATTTCCGCGTACGTTGCCCCGGTCAGATCACCGAGCAGCTGAACCTTCATCTATGGAGGTCAGGTCAGCCACGCCGTGCACACCACTGAGGACATGCATGCACACTCCTTTGACGTCCATGAAAGCCTGTTCAATCGTCCAACATTCCACCGTCGACTTCATATCTCGTCCAGCAATAGCGGTGATCTGCAGGGACTTCCCGGCGGAAAGAGCAGGCACCGCGAGTGTCGTCATGACCAAACTGAGCAGCAACATACTTTGTCTGTGAGTCGTTAGAGCAGGGTTGGCAATGCACACGGGGAGGGAGAGAATGGATGCTGAGGTGTGCCCGCTTTCCGTGCTTTTTGTACCTGAGCTGACCGTCTGGAACAGCCCCGCCCAGTGCGCCCGCTGGACTCGTTGGCGCTGATTGCAACGATATGTGCCGCACTATTGGCCAGTGCTCCAGCTCGCCGGTTAATCTCATGCTTCTCGCCCTTGAAGTTGCGTGTTCGGGGAGGACCGATGCCGACCATCCCGCCCGAGGCGCAAGCTCGGAGGCCTTCTCAGTTCACCGAGCCTGCCATGGGCCAATATTGATAGCTACCGCCAGGTCCTAGGGAATAGCTGAGAGACAGGAGAACATGCTTGTAAGAGGTCTAGGTGGTGCTATGAGGTCGAGGACAGTATGACTTCCGAGTCGTGTCGAGTGGCCCGCATTTTGGACCGCCCGGCCCGACAAACCGCGCAAGCGCCTGGCGTCGACCTCCTCACTGCAACGGACGCATCCTTTCCGCCCTGCTGAAATCCTGGCAAAATGATAACGTTGCTTGATTCGGCCAGGTGGGATACTTTACGTTTACGAGACGGTAAGCCTCCAAGGAAAGTCTCGTTTAGGCAAATTTGGAAGGCTTATAGACCTATTGTGGCAAGTGTAAGGGAGTTACGCGTAAGGGTTTAGATATCGCAAAACTCTTACTTTCAGCAATCCAATTCCTATGCCTTTACTAACCCCGGAAAGGATGCTTTCTTTGCAGTGCCTGCTTATGCCCCCCATTTCGCCACCCTGCACTCTTAGTCTGGTCACGGTTGCTCCAATCGTCCAACTAGAGACTGGATTCGGGGTGTAAGCTTGATCATCCCCTGCTTAACAGGCTCGCCTTACTGAATTGACGCGATACAGAGCGAACAGGACGCGCATAACGACTAGACGTTTGTCAACTTACCCGGTGGACAGCTTGATGATTCATTGAGACGCATGTTTAGGTGTTTGAGCCCAATGCTCCGGGTGACTACGACGCGCGAATCCATAGATCCGTCGGCCAAGTAGAGACAAGTCGGTTCCTAAACACAAGTCACGCAACGAGGGGACAAGGCATCCGTGTACATCGCAAGTCTGTTGTCAGCGCTTCCATCGTGGATGGCGCTCAGGAAGACAAGACTGCATGCGGCTAGAATCCGAGAAGGTGCGCCAAAGACACGATGATGTCTGAGTTTATATCACACAGTGAGCTCATGTGGCCATACATAGACGACGAAATGTCACTCTACATCGCCATCATACCAATGGGCGAGCTGTCAGGAAGCCGGGGAACTTTCCGTAGAGCATTGGAACAGCTGCTCTTGTATGGCATTCACGAAAGGCCGTCCGGCGGCGAACTTCGTATGGGCACTCATAGGGTCTCTGTTGTACGACATTCAGGGCTGTACCCTCGGGGGTAAGAAGTCGGGAAGCAGGCATTGTGTGACCGAAAGGTGGGTAGTGGGTCTTCCTGGCACGTGTCTTCGCCGCAGCTGATGGAACATGTCGCATTACGGCCGCAGGACCGCCTACATAAGACATCGACAGTAAGAGCAACGCGCACAGGAACACAACCACCTGTCCCCACTGCGAACATGTCTGCCACCCTCAACTATGATCCTGAGCTTGCTGCAGCTCTCGCCGCCAATCCGGCGTTCACACAACCGCCTCCCCCTCCGCCTCCCGGAGTCTCCGAGTGGGAGTTCGCTCGACAGATGGGTAGGGCAGCGTTTGGAGCCTGGGCCAACTACTACAAGGAACGACTCCCCGACTGTGAGAATCCGTGCGATATGCGCCGGAAGACAACCTTGCTGACGGCACTGCAGCGTCGCAATACCTTGTGTCCGACAAGCGCGTCCCCGTAGAAGGCCCGAAAGGAGAGATAACTGTCAGGTATGTCAGGCCTTCAGGTAGTGACGAAGACACATATCCAGTCCTCGTCTGGTGGCACGGAGGAGGTGAGAGGGATCGCGCGCAAATCTGTCACGGACGGCGGATTGACTCGTGACCCCTTCACAGGCTGGGCGATCGGTGACATTGATATGGACGACAACAATCTACGTACGATGGCTGTCGAGCTCAAGCTCGCGATTGTGAATGTGGACTACAGGTTTGTACCTCTCGTCCGGACGCTACGCCCCAATGATACTACCCTGCTTTCTAGGCTTGCCCCGGAGTATCCCTTCCCGACCCCGGTCGAGGACTGCTACGCTGCGCTCAAATGGGTACTGCGCCTTCACTTTCGACTGCGTGTGCACACTTGACGTCCCTTTTAGGTAGCTGAGCACGCGACTGAGCTCAAGATCGACCTCAAGAAAGGCTTCATCGTCGGTGGTGAATCCGCTGGAGCGAACATGTCGGCCGCCATAGCTATCAAGGCTCGCGACGACCCGTTCTTTGCAGGGCGCCCGCTCACTGGACAGTACCTGCGCGAACCTGCCGTCGTCTATCCTGGTGCCCACCCGGAGAAGTACCAGGCTGACCTTCGTTCTTGGGATGTGTACACGGATACACCCCTGCTCTCCAGGGAGAGCGCGATGCGCTTCTTCAGTGCGTATTCCTGGTCACGGCAACTCGCGTTCGACTAGTCACTGACGACCCTTGCAGAGGCGTATGCTCCCCCACCTACGGACCTGCGCGTGTCGCCGCTGTTGGCAAGCTCACATGCCAGGCTGCCTCCGGCTTTCATACAGGTCCAAGAGCTTGACCCTGTCCGCGACCACGGGATCTTATATGAGAAGGTCCTGCGCGAGGCGGGCGTGCCAGTAAAGCTGGTCCAGTGAGTTGTCGCACCCATCTGCTCCGAGAGATGTTTCTCATGAGGCCACAGGTATCCGGGCTGCACGCACGGCTTCTACTATGCGTTCCCGAGCATCTCACCTGCAGTCAAATTGGATATCGACGCTAGGGATGGGCTTCGGTGGCTGCTCGAGCAGAGCAAGTAGTATCTGCGTGTTAAACAATACGAGTCGTCCCTCAATTCTTGACCGTGACGGCTACGCTAACTACAATGTATTGTACTCGGGGAGGCCAAACCCCCGCCACAACCCTCCCAGATAGCGCAATCCGATCTTGATGTTGGAATTCCTTGTCCTCCGAATTGTGTAAGTCTTATGCATAACGACCCCAAGCTTTGCATGACACTAGTAAAGAGCGGCATACATGCAGGGTAAATCTCAATATGGTGATGTAGACGCGCATGACGTCAGTAATCCCGCACGTCCTACGTTCAACTTTGCCCTGCTCTACCATCGACCTTGTTGCTCGACGTATATCTGGAGTTAGCACCTCTCTATTTTACTGTGCCTTTCTCCTAGTCAACGGCCGCTTGTCAGTATATTGCCGAGGATCAGAAGAGAAGTCCTAGTGTCTGCATGACAGGTCAGTGCCAAGTACCAGTGCGTTGTGGATCGATGACCTGAACATATGACTCAGGAATGCTTGACGCTGTGTACCAACTCGAGGGACCATTTCCCGTCTTTGATTCACACTTCACTGCGGAAGATCGAGCTCATCTCGCCTATCTACCCTCATCAGGTGCAGCAATGGACGAGGGCGAAGATAAAGGAGCTCCTGGACCGCGCTCGCTCGCTCGGCTCCGTCTGCAATGCGGCGGCCCCAATCAACTACTCACTACCTCCTGACGTCCTCCTGGAAGTGTTCGGCCATCTCGAGCCGAGCTTCGAGCAGAAAGGGGGGCTCAACTTCCTCCACGTTTGTCGGCTGTGGCGGCACCTGCTACTTCGCAGTACGGCCTTCTGGACGAAGGTCGTTGGTGTATGCAGAGCTCCGGAATTGCTTGGTCCGGACGGCGTCGCCTTATTTCGCTCCTTCCTCCAGCTCACGCGCAACTCGCCGCTCACTCTCACACTTCACTCTCGTGACCCGGAGGTCCCAAGGACGCTTGTGTCATGGGCTTCCCGCATCGTATCATTGACCATCACGCTCTCACCCGGAGGTGTAGACACGGTCAACACCTGGCTCGAACAAAGAGGGATGCCTACTTTGGAGCACCTTGCCATATCGCATAGCGCGAGCTTCGGATCGGAGACGTCAACCCATCCAAAGCTCACGCTCAACGGAGCCCTATTTCCTCGACTTCGATCGCTCCGGCATCCTATCGCGACTCTAGAGGTTTCTTCCATCGACGCCCAGCTCCGCCAGCTCGCTCTCTTCGAGTGTTCGTGTATGCTTTGCAACGTAGGGCATCAGATTGTGCTCGAATCCCTGCTCTTCAAGATGTTGCAACGTTGCCCATCCATACACAGCCTGCATCTGGACACCGTCAGACACTTGACGCCGGAGACCAAGGACAACTGGACAGTAGAACTACCGGCTCTACGCCATTTGCGTGTTGTCAACCGTTGCAGCACGGCTGAATTCCTCGATATTCTCGTCGTACCCAACACTTGTGTAATCGAGCTCGCCAGCACCCTGGTTGACGCGGCCATCTACCATCTCCTGCCTCAAAATTCAAGTGCTTGAAGCGTACATTGATGGATCGAAAAGCCTCAGTGTAGAGTGCCCGTACAGTCGCGGCTTCACTGGCATGGTGCCCCGGTCCCGACACCTGCTGCCCTCCTTGCCCCGCCTCCGCTTCGTCGACTCGGAGGACGATGCGCGGTACTTCGGTCCCATTCTGAGCAGGCGCTCCGAGCCCCACCCGTGTCTCGGTCCCCAGTTGGAGGAGCTAGATGTCCGATGGAACAATCGGTACGACCAGTCATTCACGCCAGCGGAACGGTCGGAATTGGTGAACTGGCAGAAGGACGATCCCTCTCCTGGGAGCGTGTGGTTCAAGTCCGGTCCCCTCGTGCTATCCATCTTCTGCGACATCATGTGCCGCATGCTTCTCGACAGAGCAGCAGCCGGATCGCCGCTGCGTAAACTACAAGTGCGCGTTTCTCGAAGCGTCACGTCCATCCACGAGGACGAGGACGAGGAGAGCTGGGAGCCACCGGTGCTGAGGGAACGCATGTTGGCGCAGTTCGGGTCAGAATTCGGGGGCGAACTTGTGGCGTGCACTAGAATTACCTTTGTATCGTGCATCAGCGTATCAGTACTTCGGGATGTTTCCTGGGCCTCAAGACCACGACGTACCTCGTCTTCATCCCAGCTATGTAGGGGATGAGGTCTGAGACAACCGGTTGTCATGTGGGATTCGGATAGGGACGTCCACACGCGCTATACACAAGCAGAGATCGGGCTTCCTTAGGTGCGGACGGTACGGTCGATGCTCAAATTACGGGTGTCACGGTCTTGCAACGGGGTATGTAAGTTTCAGTATAGGTGGACGATTCAGACTGCGCAGTCTCCGATATCAATCGAGGTCAGTTCGGTGTGTGTGTGTAAGATATGTAGACGTATATATGGAGAGAGAGCGAGATGATGTCGATGAGCAGTAGTAATACGTTAATTAGGCAACGACGTCGATACAGGCCGGCCAGGGACAGAATCAGAACTTGAACGTTTGAACAAGAAGGCGAGCGAGTGAGTGCGCGACGAGCTCGAGAGCGGCATATATGCGATCTGTAGACTGCGATGACGGAGGAGGGACACGGAACGGGATAGTTTATGTAGGATATGCAGGATGGTATGGATGGGATGGGATGGGAGGTAGCCAGGCGGGAGGGGTGAAAACGGCGTTAGTGTGACAACATGTATGGGCAATAACAATATGCAGGCAGGGATTCAGAGGCAACACATCTACAGATGAACAAAGAACAGCAAAACAATTGCAAGCGCACTTGTCGCGGTGTGAGATGGCGACAGCGATCAAGATGCGACAACTGAGCAAGGAGAACGAGGAGGCCATGATAGACGGTGCAATGGGGCTCGGGCACTAGTGCTCCTGACGAGCGACGCTGCCGGGCCCAATATCCTCGCCGTCCACGAGCACACCCTCGTCGTCCGCGTCCGCGTCTGCATCAAGGTACGCGTCCACATCAACCTCAACCTCCGCACCGTCTACCCCGTTGATGACGATCGGCAGCGCATCGTCCTCCGTATCCACCGTTCGGGCAGCAGGCGATGGCGAGGCAGGCGGGTTATCCAACACCGGCGCGGCGGGGCGCCTTCCCCATGCATCCATCCGCACTCGTCTGTCCACAGATCCGCGACGCGCGCGCGTTTCCTCGGGTCGCGCACCAGCAGACGCGCAACCATCCGGCGGATGCCCTCGCTTCCCGCGAGTGCGACGCCTTGACGCTCCTCGGTGGACTCGGTGGGGACTTCCGGCCACGAGTAGTCGCCCTGTGCGATCCGGTTGAGGAGCGCCTTACGGCCCGCACGATGTCTTCGCTGCACCTCCCAATCAGCTTCCAGCTTGGGCGGGTGGTCGTGCGGGATCATGCCGTTGGGTGGAGGCGCGTCGAATGGCAGACGACGCGTGGCGAGCGCGTAGAGCACGACACCGCACGCCCAGGCGTCGGTCTGGCGGCCGTCGTATGGCTTGCCCATGACAAGTTCGGGGGCTGCGTACGAGTCGGAGCCGCATAGAGTCGTCAGCAGAGGCTGCTCAGGATCAATGAACCGCGACAATCCGAAGTCGGTAAGCTTGATCAGCGAGCTCGAGGGTAGGGGCTCCGCGAAGGGATCGGACGTAAGGAGGATGTCTGCACGAACACGTCAATGAAGCTTATCACCCAGAGGAAGGTGCATATACTCACTCTCAAGCTTGATATCGCGGTGCACGAGGCCGACGCTGTGCATCCATGCAACTGCCCTGCAAAGCTCGCCCCATATTCGTCTGACGAGAGGCTCGGTGAGGCGAGCATGGCTTGCAGGATTGTCGACTAGGTCCAGTAGTTCGCCACCACCAACGTGTTCTAGGACTAGGCAATGGTGTGTCGGTGTGCTGAAGGAGTGCAGATAGGATACTATGGAAGGATGCGAGATATGCTGGAAGAAGAAGAGACGATCAGTAAAGGCATGGATAGGACGCCACAAGCCGTTCTCCGCAAGGATGCAATATCACTGAATACTGGAAGCCTTTCGTGGATCTCACGGATGCAATGATATGCTACCACCATTTCGCCGCTAGGCTTGAACGGTGGGAGCTCTAATGGCGACCGCGTGCAGGAACGACGCATATATGGGGAGAAGATGGCCAAGCACGATAGGAGAACGGCAGACTCACCCGAAGAACCTCGACCTCGCGCACGAAGCTCACGCGCGAACGCGAGTTCGCGTCACACACGGCTCTCTCCGTCATCTTCACCGCGACGAGTCGCCCGCATTTTCGCCCCATTAGCTTGGCCGGCTCCTCGTCCCTGGGCGATAAGATAGCCATCGCATCGCCGGCAGAGCGGTCCTTGGGCTTTCGCCGCAATGGACGCGTTCCATCAATGGTGCGCGAGCGACGACCGCGAAGGCTCTTGCTTCGCGCAAGGGAAGATTTCCGGACAAGCTCGAGCGCGTTCAACTGGCCGGACGTATCGCGCGCGAGCCACACGCTACTGAAGGAGCCGGTTCCCAGCGGCCTGACGAGCTCCAGCGATAGCGACGAGCTTGATAGGGTCACGCCGGGTTCTGGCTTCAGGTATGGGATGGTCTGTTCCGGATCTGATGGAGGGGGCGATGGAGGTCGCTGCGATGACGGATACGACGTTGGCGGTCGCTGCGATGACAAGTACGACTTGTCATTATGGTGCAGATTGGGCCGCGGCGTAGTCTGCGAAGACGATGATAGCTGCGGCGGCGGAAGGTGGGGACGGTGGCGGTCAGGCGGCGATCCCGGGTGGGGGTGGTGGAGGTCAACCGGCGATTCCGTTTGCTCCCCAGCGTGGTACTGCTCCCGGAGGCCCTGTGATGAGGCGCTTGTGTCAAGATGAACGAAGTCGCGTCGCACGTTCGTGTCTGGCGAGTCATGCTCGCTCCCGTAGCGCGCACGCGAGGGGAAAAAGCGGGACAGTGGCGGCAGGTGTATCCGGGATGCCGGAGGCGACGTGGAATTGTCGCGTGAAGGGGCCGTGCTCGGCGAGCGAATGCTCGGTGGGGGAGTAGGGAGGAAGGAGGGACCAAAGAACTCCGCGTTCAAGGAACGCGCGGGGGCTTTGTGAGGTGCCCTCGGGGTGTCCTCGGCACTCACCTGGGAGTCCTCCGATCGCTCCGACCTGTCCGAGCCCTGGCGTTTGTGAGGATTGGGAGGGGGAAGCGGCGCGGGGCTGTCATCGGAGAAGGGAGAGGAGAAAAACGCGTGTGTCTTGCTCCCGGAGGGCGACGGTGGCGGCTGGGGCGCAGACGCATCGTCAGAGAAGGGTGAGGCGAAGAAGGCGTGTGTCTTGCTGCCAGACGGAGACGGAGGGGGCGAGGCGGATGATGCGTCGGTGAGAACACTGAGGTGCGAGGAACGCGTTGAAGAGCAGGTGGAGGGCGACGGGCTGAGGTGATGATTCCAGCTGCTGAGCATCTTGAGCGTGCACGAAAGTCTGCGCGACCAGAAAGAAATATACAGCAAACAAGATGGTGGTAGGAGGGAAAGAGGAGGACCGAGGCCGAGTCCTGAATCCAGAGGATAAGGAGAGTGGACGGGTGCCTAACGTCAGCAAGCCATGAGAGCAGGACGGGAGGACGTGGAGTCACTGCGCATCGAACTGGCTGAGCTCCGGCTGCCCAATAAGCAGTGGATAAGTCAGTAAGACGGCAGAAATCTGCATATTTCCCCCTTTTCTACCCCTTATCTGCGCTCCGGATCACCCCGGGCCAATCCGGGCAACTGACCCCATCGCAGTCTCACGTCCCTGCTGCTACTGGCCCCCATCCATGTCTCGAGGAACGGGGAAGGATTCGTGAAAGACAATCCGCGTCTGTGCATTTGAGTTTTCGTTGATGTCATAGACTCATCGCAAGGGCTGCGCCAAGGGCGCCCTGCGAAGGCCTCGTGTCCATAACCGCCCACTGCGCCCGAAGCCGCGACCGGAGGCAGTCCACTGCAGGTCAGCATGTCTTGCACATGGTCTACATACTACCTCCACCTATGGAGAGCGAGAACGTATGCTGACAATAATATGTTGCACTTAACCCCTCCAAGACGCATTCATGCGTGTCGCAGATTAGCTTGTTCATCGGCATGTCCAAATGTCGCAGGATCGCGGGGCGATCTATCTGAAGGGTTCCCGATGTTCAAAGACCACCTCTCGGAGTCCAAAGGTCTCTGGAAGGATAGCATCGACTAACTGCGAGTCGGGACTCGAAGGGACCCGCTCCAAGATACACATGCCACCTTCAAGGTCACCTTAACCACATTGGAATGCAGGCGTACTAGCAACTTTCCGCGGTTCGATCAAACGAGTGGATACCAGCCATCGGAGGCGTTTGCACAGACGTTCTAGCCTCTTCTGAACCGATCGCGGACTTGCCCATGGCCCGAACGAACGAGACCCCCGGAGAAATTTCTCCAAGCGCGAGAGGAGAACTGTGACCGGGAGTCCGTCTGAGCCGGATTGTAAGCAAGCTCGACACAAGGGAACACGCACAAGGATGGTTCTGTCAGCGTGACTGAGCAGTGAGGGGTGCCTCGGCTCGCCGGGGACGCACGGGAAAGAATCAGATTGTCCTCCGCGGTTGTCTCCCCTAAGGCAGCCCACGATCCGACAAGTCGTATTATGCCTCCGCGGAGGAGAAGGAGCTCGAGGGGCCAGGCCCGACTGCAGAATGTTGGCGTAAGCATGCTCAATATATCAAGACACAGCAATGACGAGCTCCTATACATATATGCAAACAACGCCGAGTCAGGGTCGGGCCAACGGGATTAGACAGTTTTCGAAGACAATGGAGAACAAGCACGACAAAGCATGAACTATGCGCATGGTCGTTGAGTGCAGGTGCAAAGCGGCAGGGCGGTCGTCAGCCAACGTATACAGGAGCGGCGGGAATGTCTTGCTAAGCCCGCTGTTTCAGCTTCAAGTTCCCCCTCGTACTGATATTCCACAGAAGAGCACGAGATCGCCCCCAAACTACAATGGGAGGACAACTTTGAAGGACAGGCGGTGAGGCACAGCACCATCGTAAAACTTCACGTCACGCTGCAAGCCTCGTGGAATGGCGCCTTAGGTGATCGTGTAGCACAGTATTTGCAGAATGCAGAGTGAGAAGAAACCTTGTAAGGACAACATGATGATCAAAGACAACGAACCACGCATACACCATGGAAGAAGAGAGAGAAAGGAACAAGGTAGCACCAAGCTCACGTCCAGCGAGCCAGCAACACATCAAGCATTGATCGTCATCGAGAAGTCCTTGAACCAGCTGAACTGGTCCTTCGGTGTCGCGAACTTCGGCTCGTGTCCTCCGAAGAACGTACTGCAGGCATGGTGAGGACGTCAGTACAAAATCGCGACTGCAACTGTAATGGAGCAGACGCACCTGAAGAACAGGCCCGTGAACCCGACAGGCTGACGAGCCGCGGTCTTGATGGGAGAAAGGGGGACAGCGCTCTCCATGACCATGACGTACGTTGTCTCGGTAGCCGTCGGTCCGACAGTCACGGTCGACGTAGGCAGAACAACAGTCGTCGTCGTCGTCGTAGTAGTAGTAATAGTAGTCATGACAGTCGCATTGTCGAGAGGAATTGGAGCGAGGTGCGAGATACCTGCACCGGGGAAGTGATACCAGTCAGGCGTGAACTCCGGCGTGAACTCGACGTCCTGCGACCAGTACCCGGGGGCGAACTCCGGCGTGAAGTCCCGCGTCGCATGCACATTCGAGTCAGTCAAGATGCTGTCCTCCTTGAGCTTGAGGCGTCCAGCGGTCTCGCTGAAGAAGTCCTGCTCCTGCCCGAGGATGGCGCTTGCCTTGATGGCGTCTTCGTCTGGTCCCGAGTCATCCGAAGCCGCAGATGGGTCGTCGCGGTAGAAGATGTCCGAGCGCTCGATGACGCGCTTCCCGTTCACGTCGAGGGCGAAGCCGCCGTCTTGCTTGCCGGGGGTGTTGAGCACGACTGTCTGCCTGATGTGTGTCCACTTCCCCGTGGCGAACTGGAACGCGCCTCGTGCGATGGAGAAGCCGTAGTCTGAGTCACAGACAGACTTCGGCGGTGTCTTGCAGAGCGCCGCCGTCTGCTTGTCCTTGGGCGCATACTGCATGGTGCATGAGATCAGGCCGATTTCGCTGAGAGACTGAAAGACCACTGACCAGATACAGTTCCCCAAGGCCCTTGCCCCTCCACATCAGCCGCGTACTGAAGCAGTCCAGAGCGTCATCCCCGCCGGAGCACCCATCGTGGCCGCCATAGATCCCAGGCATCTTACCGCCCTCGACCCAGTCAAAGTCAGACGGGAAGAACACGCTGTACTCCATGGACACATTGCTCGCTCGGCTCAGGTCCAGCGGGGTCGCGTAGAAATCCGCTCCGCCTTGCGGCTCCTGTCCAGGATTGATCGAGTTCGCAGGATAGTACAGCTGCAAGTACGCGCTTGCTGTCTTTGGGACCGGAGGGAGGAAACCACCAAGGATGCCGTGGAGCAATGCTGCAGCGGCCTCCGTCAGTGTCCCAGACGAAGATGCGGCCTCGTCCTCTGGCGGGTCGCTGACGATGAGGCGGACGTTGTTCTTCCCATATGCGAAGTTCTGGATGTTGAATGCGGACAGATCCGTCATCTGCGCAGGGGCTGTCCATGCTGTCGACCCTTGGATGGTAGAGGACGGCGTCGGAGGCGGAACGATGGTGATGGTGTCCGTCACTGTTTGCGGGGGTGCAGTGACTGTGACTGTCGGGGCTGACTGGTAGACCGTGGAGACGATGGTAGCCGTAGCTTGCGCCGATGTGTTGCCTGTCGAGTCTGTACTTGATGTGGAACTTGCTTCACCAGATGAGGGCATAGTGAACACTGTCTGCGGAAGAGAGCTTGTGGTTGTTGGCGACATCGAGACGGTCCCCGCCGTTGTGTTGTCCGCCGCCAGAGGAACTGCAAGAACGTCGCCGAAGAGAGCAAGTGCAGCAAGGAAGACCGAAGCCGTCAAGGCCATCTCGAAAGCAAGGGAGTAGGAGCGAGAAAGCGAAGAGAGCAGCAGAGAACGGATTTCTGACGCACGGCGACTGAACGAGGCGTAAAACAGGAAGAGAGCGGCGCGGGTTGAATCTTGAGACTCACCGGCGGCGGGCGATTGCAATCCAGCCTGCACGTCTTCCCGCCCGCTTGTCGTGCCAGATCGGCCTCGCAGTACCTGTTGATACACAGGTCATGTATACGTTGTCGAGAAGACTCACTGCAATGCTCCTGGCGGTGCATACAGCACTTCCTCGGGGGAGCAGACCGTCGACGGTGAAGCATTCGGTGGACATATGTCCCCCAGCTCTGTTTAGTAACGGCGATCTGTTCTCCTTGCTCGCGCCGTCGACAGGCTCAGCTTGCACATGGAGGACAAAGGATGAGATGTCGTCGCACTAGGACCATGGGTAGTAGTACTGACGACTTGTACGAGTGAAAGTGGTGGTATGATGGGAAGATGCAAGAACGCAGTGCAATGGCGCGTGCTCGAGCTTGCTGCTGCACGGCCAGCATCCCCGCTTACGTTCAATCTCCCTTGCTCTCTCCATCGTTGCTATTGACCACGGCGAGATACGTATTTGCCTGAAGTCTGACAATAACGAGAATGAGCCCGCCCACGGACGTGCAAGAAGTGGTAGACTCGGAGATTAAGTGCGTACATAACCGCGTACACGTTCACCTCCTTGCTGAGACAGCCTGCAACTTACAGGGAATGGCACTTTCGTGAGCCCAGTTCTCACTGACACCCGGAGCGATGCCGATGTGGATGTGCAGACATCTACTTCCACCAGCGGAATGCCGATGAGCACCATGCTGCCCTCGAACTCCGGGACGCGGTGCTCCGTCTCAGGCGCGATGGTGCGTTCGTCGCGGTCCCCCTCTTCCGAGTGAACACGGATCCCATTGGGCCCCATCCTGTCGGTGAGTTCATGCCAGCCGGAGCGTTCCCAGCATCTCGCTGACTTTACCGTAAGGCTCGTACGAGATATGGTGTCCTTCGGAATCCTTCGTCGCGGTGTATTCATATCTCTGCCTCAACAGGGGTAACCTCAGGTCAAGTCTCTTCAGAGTTGCACACCGTGTATTCTAATGCGCTTTCTCCAGCGTCCTGATCCACCCCCTTACTCGTGAACAGGTAAGTATTCATTTCGACCCTCACAGTACCATGTGCTCATTTATTCGTGTCTCTCCAGCGAAAGTACGTCCTGGACAATTGCGGTCCTTGCTAGACGATACTGAGTCTTACACGTAGGGACCACGAAATACGCAACGCCTGGCTCGGTCCCTCCTTTCCTCTGGATTTGTCCACCCTCCCCGTCCGGAGCGATGAGATTCCGCTCCAGTATTCCAGTCTCAGTCCGTCGCATCTCCTCACCTGCCTCTCGTGCACATACTCATGAAATGACAGAGCTTGGCTACTCGTCAACGGCTCCTAAGCTGACCTTGGAGGAGCGCAAGCGCATTGGGGCTAACGTAGAGCAGATCCTGAAAAGAGAGAAGGAGGCTGCGAAGGCACCGAGTGACTGAAAGGATCTCTCTTCGATTACGCGTTGTATTGCTATGATCGTTATCTGGATGTACTATGGAGTCGGATTCTGAGGTTGCTCGGCTTATGCTGTTGAAGTTCATGAATATTTGTTGCACTTCTAGGTCCGGTGTTCTCGGAATAGGCATGCACACCGGCGCCTCGTGTTTTGCCCTTCACCATGACTCGCCAGTATCAGCTTCGGCCTCGCCTTGTCCTCGACGACCGACATCCAGCAACTAAGAAGAGATACTGAAGTGTATTGCCATGGCGCGCCCTCGACATACACCGTCGCAGACGATCGTGATCAAGCTCGGTAAGTATCCCAGATGCGTGTCCACTGAGGCGTCCTCACAAGAGAAACTTGTACAACAGGAACGTCCTCAATCGTCCATGAGACGACGCACCAGCCATTGCTGTCGACGCTTTCGGCACTCGTTGAGACCGTTGTGCATCTGCGCGAACAAGGGCACAAGGTCGTCCTCGTTAGTTCGGGAGCCATTGGCGTGGGACTGAAGCGGATGGAGGTCGCAACGAGGCCAAAGAGCTTGTCCAAGAAGCAGGTGCGTACGTCTGACCTGTTTGTGAGCGCGATTTTGACCTCGGTGGAAGGCGTTAGCTGCGATAGGGCAGGGCCGGCTCATCGCGCTGTGGGACAACCTCTTTGGACAGCTTGGACAGCCTATCGCCCAGATTCTGCTGACTCGCGGAGACATATCAGATGTACGTTGGGTTACATACGTTACACTGGCTCGATGTGCTGACTCTGCACAGCGCACAAGATACCTGAACGCGGTCAACACATTCAAGGAGCTGCTATCAATGGGAGTTGTGCCCATTGTGAACGAAAATGATACAGTGTCTGTCAGCGTGAGTCTATCCTCCATTGCCATTGGTCTCAACGTGTAGTGCTCTCTGCCCTCGCCAGTGTACCCCTTGCCATGGAGGGACCTGGCGAGAGGTACGAGCTGTCGGGCGCCTATGCACTCGCAGGACGGGAGCTTTGAGGCTCTCAAGAACGAGTATTGAACGCTGTCTCGCACGATCTCGCAATCAAAGTATCGAGAAGGATCAGTTTGGACGGAGGTCACTGTCGATAATCTGCCATCCGCCTCTTACTCTAGTCGGACTCTCAGGCTAACGGACGCGGGCTGTAGGAAATCAAATTTGGCGACAACGACACGCTTTCCGCCGTCACGTCTTCTATGATACACGCAGACTATCTCTTCCTGCTCACCGACGTCGACGGATTGTATACATCCAACCCTCGAAAGGACCCGAATGCCGTCCGGTTAGAAGTGGTGTCCTCCATCTCATCGATCCGTTCGCAAGGTTGGTTATCTCTCACTGAAGCATCACCATACCCTCATTATACTATACAGTCAGTACAACCACGCTTGGTTCGAACCTCGGGACTGGTGGAATGGAGACCAAACTGATAGCAGCCGAGATCGCAACTGCAGCAGGAGTCACTACGATCATCACCTCCAGTAAGGACCCAAAGAATATCTTCAGGATTATCGAGTACAACACTCAGTACAAGTCCGGCGCCAACACGCCCTTGACTGGCCTGCAGTCTGGTCGCTCGAGCCCCGAGCCGGTGCCTGTCCAGCCCACCCTGAGTGTCCAATCTACGTCCTCCAGCGAGGCCTCGATCACGCCTACTGCATCTTCGGAAAATATCGCTACAGTCTCATCACCAACACCTTCGCTCGCCCGACCACCGCATACCGTATTCGTCCCATCAACAATGCCGATGCGCGACCTGAAGTCGTGGACGAGCCACACGCTCTACCCGTCCGGTACAGTCATCATCGACTCTGGCGCTCACAACGTCCTTTCGAAACGGGAGTCCGGTGGTCGTCTTCTCGCCGCTGGGGTGTTAGGCGTGCGAGGCGCATTTGCGTCTGGCCAGGCCGTCCGCATAGCTATCCGCAAGCGCCTCTCGGAAGACTCGACTGCAGGCAACAGCAGTCCGGTTTCTGACGGAGCGCACTCGACCTATCCCATGGGGTCCTCCACGACGGAGCCAAACACGCCCGAGATCAACGCCACGGCGTCGCTCAGCTCTTCCATCTCTTCCATCGCATCGGTGGACAAGCTCCCGCCGCTAGACGAGGAGATGACGCCGTCCACGACACTCAAACCTCTGCCGGAGGAAGATACAGTTGTCATTGAGAGGGATCTAGGACATGATAATGCCGAGTGGGAGCTCGAGGAGGTTGGACGGGGTCTGGCGAACTATAACTCGGCGCAGATCGACCGCGTCAAGGGACTGAGAAGGTAACGTACCTCCGAGGTCGGGTCATGTCACTTGTTCAAGCTGATGATCTTGTTCTGCGCAGTTCGTACATACCTCAACTGCTTGGTTATGCAGATTCGGAATACGTCGTCGAGAATATCACGATTCGTGTTCCTCCATCGTAGCGGTTGTACACGTATCAATGCAGCGTTCCTCTTGGTTCCCTTTCGGAGAGCGTGGCTCTAGGACAGAAACATCAGGTACTTATTCTCCATCGCATTCGCCTCGTTCCCATTCTCCCTGGCCCATATGCGTACGCTATATCTACACCTCTACCTGTGTCTGTTCCCTTCTCTTTCAATGCCCTTGGGGTCTCGATTATTCTGTGGCTTACGGAGGTCGTTGCCGGGTCAATTCCTGTGGCGCGATTGGCTACGGGTCCATTTGGCGCCCTTGTGGTCGCACGTGGGTCCGGTTTTTGCGAGAATTGCGGAGCGCCGGGACCTATGATTTCTCCACTGTTCTCCTCGCGGTCCTCCATCTTTCCTCCCTCCATCCCTTCCTCCTCCTCCCTTCCCCGCCGATTCCCCATCCCCACATCGTACCCTAGCCCGTTTATGTTCTAATTTTTGGAGTTATGTTGCGCGGGAACTCTGTTAGGATCCTCACCGGTACGTGTCTCTGAGCTGTGTGCTGTAGTTGCGGAAAACTGACGGAGTGCTGCAGGGAACAGCCATCCCGGGCTCGCTCAGGCTGTTGTCGAGCGGTGAGCTTTGCGTTCCACGAGACGACGCCGCCATCTCTGGGTCAGGCATTCATCCAGTGACACCTCTCCAGGCTGAACGTCCCCCTCACCCCGTGCACGGTGAAGAAGTTCTCGAACGGGGAGATCAACGTCAAAATTTCCGAGTCCGTACGCGACGAGGATGTGTACATCATCCAGACCGGCTGCAGCGACGTGAACGACAACCTCATGGAGCTCCTCATCCTCATCTCCGCTTGCAAGGGTGCGTCTGCTAGGCGCATCACGGCCGTCATGCCCTGCTACCCCTATGCGCGCATGGACAAGAAGGACAAGTCGCGCGCACCGATCACCGCCAAGCTCGTCGCCAACATGCTCGCTGTCGCCGGGTGCGATCACGTCATCACCATCGACCTGCACGCGAGTCAGATTCAGGGCTTTTTCGACTTCCCCGTGGACAACCTCTACTCCGAGCCGTTGATGATCTCGTACATCAAGAGAAACATCGAAGGGTGGAAGAACAGCATTATAGTCAGTCCTGATGCTGGAGGGGCCAAGCGGTGAGTTCTTCCTTCATGCATCTGGGAGGACAGGGAGCGGCGGGAGTTACGGTCGACGCTTGCATGCGTCACGTTGATTATGTCTTGGACTTTCTGCCAGAGCCATCGGCTTTGCGTCGACGCTGGCTAGCATCGAGGGCGAGCATATCTCACGTGACTGTATGCTGCGCTCGATCTCTCTCTGGAAGTATCGCCAAGTGCTCCCAGGTGCAGATCTTCGCGTCAAACCGTCATTCTGACGTATCTGGAAGAGTGACTGCCATCGCGGACAAACTCGGAGTCGAGTTTGCACTCATTCACAGGGAGCGGACACGGAACCCTGGCGCCCCGGAGAAGATGGAGGTCCTGGTCGGAGATGTACGCGACAAGGTCGGTATTTCCGAGATTCCAGCTTTCGCATGTGTTCACGCGGCTTCAACGGCACGGCCATACAGGTCGCAATCTTGGTGGATGACATGATTGATACCGGCGCCACCCTTGCGCTGGCCGCTCGCTCGCTCGCTGATAACGGCGCGAGAAAGGTGTACGCCATCGTGTCTCATGGGCTGTTGTCGGAGACCAACATGAAGATGATCGAAGAACTTCCGATCGAGCAGCTTGTGGTACGTCCGCTCTCTGCTTCTCTCCAGGAACGGCCGCCGAGGTGGAACTCGGTGCCGGTTCTTGAGTCTGAATATGCTGTCTCACGCGATGGCCTCCTACAGGTCACGAATACTGTTCCCCAAAAGCAGCACGAGGCTGCGTGCTCAAAGCTAGTGACCATCGATGTGAGCCCCACGATCGCGGAGAGTATACGTCGCACGCACAACGGCGAGAGTATATCTCTCCTCTTCGGAGACTGGGCAGAGGGAACGGGTGTCAACGGTGTGTACTAGATTGCATTTCACATCACTTTCTTGCATGGGACGACGACGCATAAGCCAAAATGTATCATTATACCAACCGCATCAATGGACTAGAGCTTGCATACACTCCGTGACATGGCCAGAATGCGCGTGTGAGGTCTCCATGGCAAGCCACCATGCCTGTCGCCGAGTATGAGAGAAAGCGCGAAGACTTTCTCATCGACGTGTCCGGCTCGCAATCTATTCCGGTAAGTGGGTGGCTTGTGTGACTATGCTTTTGGTGCAAGGTTCTCACCGAACGAATCCAGGTAGGCCCTGTTGTGGCGCGAATACAGCGTAACCGCCAACGCGGGCCAGTTCGTCATGCGAGTCGACATGCGGGAGCGGACCCGTATCACGATAAAGTGGCCGACTCCACTGCCTGGCAGTGTCTGCTGTTGTCCTTCCCTTCAGCTCATCGCTCTGCGTCTCGCTCCAGGAACACACGCAGGGTTTTCGCACCTCTGATGCTCACGAACTCCGTGTATCACATCGAGCCGTCCCGCTCCTCCGGCTCCAGCCTTGGCTCGTCGAAGACACAGAAGCTCGTGCTGACGACGACTTCGCTGCGGAACGTCGTGCTCGCCAACGCTTCGGACGTTCTCTACTATGAAGTCGTCACCCCGGTGTGGGAGCGGCATCGGACGTGCATCAGCAGACTGGACGTCAAGACGCAAGGTTTCCACGTCGTCGCGGAGATGCTGAACGGTCATGCGCCGGGAGATGTGAAGGGGCGGGAGGAGGATGCCAAGAGAGTCATGGCGTTCAGGATGTACGGAGGTGGAGAGTACCGGGCGGTCGATGAGTTCTTGCATGTTGAGCCCCTCCCGACAGGCGTCGAGAGTGATGCACGCGCAGACCCGAATGGGAAAGGGAAGGGGCGCGAGAAGACCATGGAAGAATTGTCGGTGATTGTTCCAAATATCCCATGGTCAACTCAGCTGACTATTGTCTTGGATCAGACGAGCTTGGTTCCGGGGCAAAGACGGTTTCAAGTACATATGGTTCGCTGACGCGGAGCGGTTAGAGGTTCGTCGGCCCTTTTGGTCTTGGCGTCCACTGTGGCTGACGCGAAGATAGCTCTTCCGCGAAGACCGTCGAGACAAACCCGTGGCTGCGTTTCACAAAGAGAAGCGCTTCCTGCATGTCCTCAGGATATCGCAGTACCCGTACCTCGAGATAGATGCCTCAATCATCGAGACGCTCGACTACGTCGTAGGTGAGTTCCCGCTGCATCCATTCCGGACGGCGTGCTTCCCGTCTAATATGTCTCTCGTAGTCTCCTTTCTCCTCATAGAACGGCTGCGGCGCGAACGTTGGTGCAGTTGACATTCCCTGATTTCAAGCGCTATTCCTAAACCGTACGTCACTAGACGACGAAATCTCGGGTACGCAATGTACCGACTGCGAGGACGCAGAGAACGATCAGTCACGCATAGAAGATCAGTGGAAAAGTAGAACCCCGACGAGTCAGGAGTAATGGTATTAGGACACTGGTGTCACTCGGGCATTCGTCAACACGCAACATTGTAGCAGTGAGGTCCTCGACAGTGCTCTGGCTTGCGTTCGAGAAGGGCAGGCTCGCCCACCATGAGGCCGATATCATTCGACACGGTTACAGAATATGGTACTCGTATTGAGCCCTCACTTCAATTCTACGAGTGGCGGAGAGGCATTTTTCTCAGGAAATCTCTGCAGATATCAAGCACAATGTACCAGAATATAACAGCGACTGCGATCAAGTACGAATCTACTCAGCGATGACAATGGCGAGAAGACAACAACGTCAAGAGTAGCCCGGGCCTAGTGAGTACTTACTACTAAGTAGTATCGTGGCGTCACCGTCATCAGTCTATCTGATGTGCGCCGTGATTCAGCTTAGATTCAAGATAGTCCTCGACCGGAGACACTCACTGTAACACGCTAATAGGTAGATGATAGACGTGAAGCTCGCATTCGCAGTCGATCGAATCTTCTATCCATTCGTCTGGTACCGTCCATGACCACCGACGACCTGGAATATCGGGATGCGCGAGGACAAGGTTTAGCTCGACAGCAACGGCGTCCCCTGCGATCGTCTTCCTCCTCTTTGACCTGGTAACCCGTCGAAGAGCAGTCCGGACATTCGCACGCGCGGCCGAGACAATGTCTCGGATGCATATGCGGTCGTCGAAGATGGTTTTGCATGCAGCAGAGAAAGTCGACTGAACGATCCACAAGGTCGCTCGCGTCGCGCCGCGGTCTACGTCGAGGAAGAACGCATCGCATGTGGGCGTGGCGGAATGGCGGGGCGCGTCAGGGAAAACGACATGTTCTTCATCCATATGTAGAGCTTGTTGAGAAGGGTTGTACATCCTGACGGCACGTGGAGGGAGGGGTAGGGATTGAAGTGTGCTCTCGATCGGCTCCCATGTCCGGCTTGTGCGATCCGTCGCCTTCATGCGAAAGAGGTTTGACGGGGAGCACTCGGGACGATGACACCCCAAGAGAACACGTCGAGCGATATTCACGAATAAGCATGTGGCCAGCACGGAGGTCTGCTGTCCTCTCCAGCACTCGTTGAAAAATCAGCGATGTTGGGTGTCGATATCAAGAGATCGGAGCGATGACAAGCTAAGAGCGTAGAAGGTTTCCTTCGCATCCTCGGCTAGCATGCAGGACTTGAAGTCGCAGATGAGGGTGTCGCGCCGCGGATTTTGAGGGTTTGACAAAGGTCGGACAGCGAAGATGTTAGCCGTCGTGCCACCTCCGGGGCCAACCAGATATCCCGAGACTTCCTCATACCGCAGTTCCACCGCCACCCCCAGGACGGGGGAAGTCAATGGGTCGAGAATAAACCTATGCACGTCCCGCGCAATAGGACCAACTCTCTGGATTGCATCCTCGGCGAGGATTCGAACGAGCTCATCGTGCACGGTCGAACTCCGCCACCCCGGGTGCCATTTCTTCAACCACACAAGGGCGCCTCTGATGTCGTCGTGCGTGGATCCTCGTAAGCGGCTTGCAATTCGCGACGGAACTCAGCGTATTCGCGATGCAAAGAAAACCTAAAGAGGAAGTGAGCAGCTGTCGCGTAGCAAACACGGCGAACCTTACGCGTCAATGAGTTCCTGCTGCGACCATAGGGGGATACCAATACGAGCTGCATCTCTTCGAGTCGCCCAATGATCTGCGTGGCCGAGATGAGACGTGGAGGTCTTGACCGTGAACACCAACGGGTGCTCCAGCGGCAACGTCGATCCGAGATTTCTGCCGACATCCGCGAGAAGCCATATCGGTTTGAACTTCGAGTGACGGGGTACATAGTGTAGATCCAAAGTTGAAGACCGAGGAGCGAAGGCCCTGCCTCTGTAGAAGAGATTACAAAAAGGCCCGCAAGCGAAGATGACGGGCTCGTCGATCATGAGGAGGATGCGGAGGAGGTACCACATAAGGCACCCTTTGCCTTCAGCGCAAGTGAGTACTCATTCAAGCCACATTGAATATGTATATACATACCACTCCCTGACTGACCAACGATTAGCGCACCGGTAGCGGGTGCTTGAAGTCGATATTCCAAGATTCTCAAAGTAATGCAGGCATAGGCCTCACGAGCCAGGATGCGAGGGGTAATCAAAGGAAGACCGGGTATAGAGAGGGTTTGGGGGTGTTCAGGAGTGGTCTTGTACCAGGAGATGCACAGATCTTGCCATCCAGAGTCGTCTGCGGCATACCACTCATTCTGCGCATCCGAATCCCAATGCCAGTTCTGTGCTGCAAATGCAAGGTTGTGTCATGAGATGTTATAACGCTGAAAGATGATAGTCTGGCCACTTACATCCCTCCTCATCGCGGAACGCAGCGAAGACTGAGCAATGCGTTGGATCCATACTTGATAGTTGAGGGTAAGTAGTACTCAGACCTGCCAGAGGACGCCGGGTTCACTCACCAAACCCAAGGATTATATAGTTTTGGCGCGAAGACGGACCAGGATCTCCGCTAATTTCCGGAATCCCCTCTTGCGTCCATCCGCACGGGAGACTGAGCCGGACGTTTGAGGTCGGACTGGCAAGAACAGGACATCCGTCTCAGCGCGCCTCTTAGGCACCTGGCGCAGGCCTCTTCTCCAGTTCTTCTCGTCCAGCGCCATATGATACATCCCGAACTCACTTGGTTAGAAGAAAAGGATTCTGAGCTCGAAAGCAGATTCAGATGCACAAGGTGCAATTCGCGTAGAGAGTGGGATGGATGAGGGGCGCATGCGCCCGGGAGTCCTCTTGACTACCTCCGCCCAGCACGAGTCCCACAAAGTCTTTCCGTAAGAGTGCGCGTGAGTCCCCACAGATATTTTAACGAACCAAGAGGGTCCAGCCAGGGTGGTCGTGAGGGAGAGAGATGAAGACAGATTTGTGACAAGCGCTCACCAAATTCGATGCTCTCCCCAGCTGGTCTCGTATGTAATAAACAGCGATGGCAGGTAGGCTGCGTTACTTTGCGCCGAGCATTCTCCCAGAGTCCAGTAGATTGTATCACAGCGTCGAAAGCGAATCGGATAAATTATTGCAAAGGGTATGGTAACAACGAACGAAGAAGGTATGCGTCGAACTATACAACACAGCAAGGAGGACGATGACGATACAGGAAGCGACAGGCGACAGCGCAGGTAGAAACGGTACGCTGATCAACGCTTGTGACGTAGGGAGCGCGTGGTAGTGTGTTTGTGCTTGAGGGCGACCTTTACCCCTAGGAGTGAGGCGACCTCGTAGCACGCGACCAGGAGGAGCTGGCCGACAAGGTCCGTGAGGGCGGACTGGCAGGGTAGAGCGTACATGTCTGGATCGAGGCCTCGTTTCCAGAGGAAGGTCGTGAGGAATCGTGCGACAATGAGCGAGATGGTGATCTGTCAGGATATGGTCAGTAAGTGAAACCATGGTGCCACGCGCCGTCGAGTGAATGCTGTAAAGAAACATACCGCGATGAGGAAGAAGCAAATCTGGAGGGCCATGAATAGGAACGGGAGATGTATCCATCCGAAGGCGATCACACAGACGAGGAAGATGGTCTCGACAGGGAGGCTGACGGCGATGAGGGTCATGAGGACGAGACGCGGCGTTGGATGATGTGAGTCTTCCTTGAGATCCGTCACGGAGGTGTTGGCTGAGGAAGCTTTGGCCGTGGCAGCGTGCAGAGCTGTAGATAGGCGTGAGACGAAGATTGCGCTCACGCCTCCTGGTAGGCCTGGAAACGAAGCATAAGTCGGTTTCTTACTGGTGTCGCTCTGAAAGACGCGTACCTGCAATAACAACTGCGAGTAGAGCAAAGCCGCTATATCGCTCCACAAACGTATCCAGGACAATTCCAGTGCCAGTACTGATGATCATAGCAATGAAGAGGGGTGACCAGCCCTCCGTGAGTAGATGTCGGACGTTCTCGTTCTGCTTTGTGAGATAAGTCCATCCGATGGCTGAGAGGAAGAGCAGAACGACGATGATTATGGGCAGTGGAGTGTTGAGAAGGTGCAGGTGCAATTCGGCAGTCACGGCGAGCAGGGAGAGTGTAACTAAGTCACCGAGACACGCTGCCACTGGGGGAGCAATATTATCTACGGACTAAGTCAGGAACGGATAATGGGCGTCTTGTGATGAAGGTTCGCACCTGGATCCAGACCGAACTTCCTACACAACACAACCAAGCCGCACATAAAAGACCCAAGAAGTATGCTTGACAGACATGCGGCACACATAGCCGCAGACGTGACCATTATGAATCTGGCGTGTACACGGACGGAGGTAAGTTTAGACTCCGTGAGAAGCGACAACATCTACTTACTCTGCACCACCTGAGGGAGGCGGCGGAACAGGCCTGTGAGGCTTAGGCTTGTGGACACCACGGGCAACGAACCGGAGGATCATCTCGCTGGTCGGCCCATCAAGGAGTGCGTCCTCACTGACATTCTGGTCAGGGACGATCTTGCTCATGAGAAAGGCCACGCAAGCAGCGACGAAGGACACGACGGTGGCTTGAACCTGGAGAAGGGTAAGGTTCCCAAGGATGATAGAACGCCGCTTGGCGGGGATGTCGAGGTCTCCCATGTTGGCAGAGGTGCCGAGGCGTGCTGACAAGTTCATCTCAAGGTTGCCCTTGAGGTTGAGGATGACGGGAATGAGCATAATGAGTTCGTCAATGCGAGCAATAGCTTTCCAATGCTACATGATGTGTCAGAGCGAATGGTGAGATGTCGTGTTCGGGCAGGCCACTTACCGAAACATGGTCTAAGAGTTCTCCGGTCAAGAGCAGACCGACGGTGGTCAGCAACAGTGTCGGTGCAGTCTAGGAGCAGGATGCTTGTTGAGAATGACCTGGCAGTTCCATACAAGGGGACGTACCTCGAGCACTATGCGCTTAACCTGACTGAAAGTACCGGTGGCATGCTCCACTGACCACTCCCTTCCCCGCGTCCGTGTGCGAGGTCCCAACAACGCCTGGTCGCCAGCATCCTCAACGTCCGATTCGTCGTCCGAGTCCAGAGAACTTGTTCGATGCGCCGAAGTACCATAGCCAACTCGTCGGGGAGTAACCGGGACTTCCTCGAGACCAGACATTTCGAACGTGTCGGAGCTGCTCTCAGAGTCGTCGCCGCCATGCTGCGAGTCCCTGTCAACGTCGAAGATGAGTGCTTGCCTCGAGTCCATCGTGCGGCTCGTCGCACACGAGGCGTGCGAGCGTTTTCGTGAGATAAAGGAATAAGAGGTAGAGGAAGAAGTCGAAAGGGCTACCGAAGGCCTCCATTATGCGCGTTTTGGGCGCACACCGCATTAGCATACCGTGCGAACTAATTGCCAAATTGCGCATGCATTGCCAGAGACGCCTCAGGGCGCTTCCTGACTTGCATCTGTTCGCGACGAGTGCTTGCTCACCGTCGTCCCCGACGTCCTCGACGACCTCGCAGCTCACCGGCATCGTCTGCTATAGTCTTCCGCAGCTTGGGGAAGCTGCTTTTGCGACTCGTAGGCAGCTCGGAGGCTCAAACTACGCCATGTCGTCCTCCGTTACACCCTACGCCGCACTCCCGCCAATCCGCTCGTCTCTCTTCCACAACCCCCCTGACACGCTCCCACCGGCGGACGAACTCGACATACTGCGACTGGAGCTTGAGGCGTTTAAGGCGCAGAGCCTGGAACGCGCCAAGAAGGCCGGAGATGACATACGGACCATAGAGGAGTCCATGCGCCGCTTAAAGGAGAAGGAGAAGGGAAAGGCTAAGGCGATTCAGAAGGCGGAGCGGGAACGCGGTCGTGCGTACTATCTGACTCTTCAGCCATTATTGTGCTCATAACCTTATTCCTTCTATGCCGCATCATTCCTACCTGGAACCACACATAACGCTTAACCCCACGTCTCGTACGCTCTCGGACCTCGGTACGCGTCGAACCACGACTTTCTCGATACAATGGCTATGTCTCTGCCTCCTCTTTGACCAACTTGTTTGGACGCGTTTCCGGGTCTGACCCGCGCCTGCTCCCACGCTCCTGCACCTTGTATATTGTGTCGCCCTCCACACCTCCTTTGCACGCCATGTCGTCCTCCTCATCTACCTCTCGACTGTAACACCTGTGCTATGGCCGCATCCCCGCCTGATCCAACCGCTATCTGTGGACCGGCCCGTGCTCCGCTGCACAACGCTTGGACCTGCACCTCGCCACTCCCGATACGGATCATGGTGGTCTTGTCATTCGATGCTCTTGTATTTTGCTTCGGTTGTGTCTGTGCTTTGAACTCCTCCGTCGTCCATATCACCACTCCATGTCCTATCTCGCGCACACTGCTGTGGACGCATGCACACCTTCTCCAGTTACGCCTTCCGTTAACGGAGACGAGAGCCGTGCATCTGCACAACCAACTTCCCAACCCCCGCGGAACCGCCTCTCCGCCGCTCCTGCGCCTCCCGCACCGACCCCAACCCCTTCCTTTACCGACGTCCGGAAGAGCAGTCTAACGTCTGAGGAGTTGAAGAAGAACAAGAAGAAGAAGCGCAAGAGAGAAGACTCCAGCGATATTGAACCTGGTGAGTACATCACTTCTACTCACAACAGAAATTCCAATCGCAAGAGCAGACCCGCCCAAGGTCCGCAAACCCTCACCCTTACCACCGCCACCACCGCCACCGCCTCAACCATCTTCATCCACTCATTCACACCCTCCTCCTCCTCCGAAAGCCTCCAAATTCCCTTCAGCATCCTCCTCTTTTAACAAGGTGAGTATTGAAACCCTGTCGCTATCATATTCATCAGGCTACGACGTTGGTACCTCGCTCGCCTGATCGACGCTGGCTTCCCGCGTCTGCCGTGGACTCAAGTGACTTCTCGGAAGTCATGGGTATCCCGTAGCCTTCCAAAACGGGCGACGTATCAGACACTATGCCGCATCCTATCGGCCCACATGCCGGTACAGGCGGTCGTCAGTTGGCAGGCTCCTAAGCTATGCGCCTCATAATCCTTCGGCCAAGTCTTTAGCCAATGGGTGCTACGTTTCACTCTCAGGGTAACGTCGAGCTTTGGGCCTGAGAGCGTCACCCGTGGAGATCTGGTGTGCTGACAGTCTGTCAGACCACCGACCTCCTGCCTCGTCGAAGTGAATCCGAGGCTCCACTCTTGTATTCACGAATATATATGAGAGTGTCGTTGCGAAATAGTAGTGGATGGGACGAGGAGTATGCGTTAAACGCATATGAGCCTCGAAACCGACTTCCGTCCTACTCGATCTTCGCAAGGTTGAGTCGGTTCATCGCCGGTTACGGCTTGGACAGTTTGCCTCTGTGTTATTCGGTCCCTTGTCGCTTACTCGTGCTGACACGGAGTTGCAGCCTTCAGTTGCACCTGATTTTGCAATACCTCCCTCTACTTCCCTACTCCCGCCTCGCCCTCCGGTTGCGCCCAGACCAGTGGCCGGACCCAGCAAGCCTGCAGAGGTCACAGAAGACTTCAGCAAGAGCAAGCAGCCCAACCAGGTCCTGGTGACGACGTTTTACACCAGCATCGAGCCATGGCTGCGCCCCATCAAGGAAGAAGACATCGGCTTCCTGCAGTACACGGCGGACGAGGTGGAACCGTTCGTAATGCCCAAGCTCGGGCGACATTACTCGGTACAGTGGGAAGAGGAAGACATCGCGACGTATGGGCAGCCCCTCCCTGGCACCGCAGCCACCCGTGCAAGTATGCATGCGCCGCCGCCCAGCGTGCTGCCAAGATGGGAGCCTTCGACGCTTGAGGACGAGGATGCGGCCCTGGATCATCACGCTCATGGACCGCTGACGGAACGCGTGGCGAGCGCGCTCATGCCCATGAACCATTTGCTGGAGTATCGAGGCGTTAAGGCAACGGAGGAAGACATGGCTGGCCGGCCCGGCACAAACGGTGCGGCGGCAGCGGCCGCGCGAGACAAGCTGAACGTGGCCGACCTGGAGGAGCGGATGAAGCACGTAGTTCGGTATCATGGGCTGCTGGACGAGATTGTGAGTCTGTCTGCTAATGGCGTGTCGAAGGTCGTCTGACTGTATCTGGACAGCCGGACTATTCGGAGGCAGTCGACGACCCGATAGCGACCGCGCTACGACACGCACAACGCGAGCTGCGCACGGTACTGGCCACGAACAAGGCACGTCGAGCGCGGCTAGCTGCGATCGCGGAGGACAGGCTAGCGTACCAGGAGTACGTCGAGAGCCGAGATGCCATCGACAAGAGCATCACGACGCTCTACTCGAAGCTGCAGAAGAAGGACGGGCCAAAGGTGAACAAGAAGAAGAAGCAGAAGAGCATCGACCTGCCTGGTGGCCTGAACGGCACCTCGGGGCCTACGGGGACCGCCGCGCTTCCGCCATGTCCCGCTGCTCTCGGGTTGAGCCCGGACGAGCACAACCAGCTGCACATCCCCGATCAGCTGAATGACCTCGTACGGACTCGGCGAAATTGGGTCGACATCGTCGGCGGGGTGTTCGACGAGAAGGAGCGGGAGAATCCTGGGCGAATATGGGGCTTTCCTCAGGAGAGCATCTACCAGGGGGTCGACGAGGAGGTCCGTGCGCAGCTCGAGAGGCTGGGGCCCGCGCAGCCCAGAGCATCGGGTTCAGGTGCGCGAGTCAATGGCGTAGGGCATGCACACACGAACGGGCGTGCGAACGGGGTCGATGCACGGACAAGTACGAGTTACGGGTCGAAGGGCAAAGCGCGTGCTGGGGACGAGATGGACCTTGGCTGACTATGCTTCCCTGCTCCCTGCTCCTCCTCGGTTGTGTTGTTCTGTCTGCAGGTTGCGGCGTGATCGGGAGCGTCTCTCTGCTTATTGGTATTATTGCTATGCGCTCGGAATTCACCCACACTCCTACCGTTTTACGCTATAATCCCCTCTGTGTTATAGGCCGTCGCGAGGCTCGTGACGCTGTTCATATACTGTCTCAGCTCATCCTCCTGTGCATGTACTCCTCCGCCGGTATGACATCTCAGTCCTGCTTCGGTCTGCTCCATCTTACGATGGTCTCATCCGTCGCACGTACGCCGTAGTGGGTGCATCTTTCAGCTTTCCCGAGAGAACGCAAGTCATTCAGAAGTGCTCTAACGACTGCCCCTCGTGACCGGGCTCGGGGAAGACTTCGATCCCGAACCGCTTGAACAACGACAGGCGGGCGCCACACCTCCCTCTTCACCACGACTCCCGTCTGGAGTTACAAACCACCTCTCGGCATCTGGGCTGGTTAACTCGTCGTATCAACCACTCGAGCACGTCGCGTTAAATCCCAAGCTGAACTACAGGCAATATCCCGTAGAGTTTGTGTCCGTGTTACATGTCGTCGTGGTCTCGCTGACCAGGTGTTCCCTCTGCAGCGGCCACTGCGAGCTGCGAGCCGTCTTGATCCGGACCACATACGTTGCTCAGGTGAGGAAACTATGCCAGTACCTTGGCTCAGTAACCTGAAAGCTGAACTCAGGGACATGCACGCGGCAGATATGGACCACTTGGCGTATTCCATAGACGACGCCTTTCCTAATCTCAACGCGCATCTCTCGGCGGAGGAGAAATCCCTTCTAGCGGATGGGCTTGTAGACGCCTCCCAACTGCAACGTTGGGCTGCCGCAAAGATCAAGGAGTACAAGGACCGCATACAGTCACTCAAGTCCGTGTACAATGCTGGAGCGCCCATCAACCGGAAGCTACCTCGGGAGGTCTTCGCGGAGATCTTCGCCAACCTCCAGCCCGGAGAGTGCCTCCACGACGGAGCTATCAAATACCTTGGTGTATGTCGTCTATGGCGACACCTCATCCTCCGTACTCCTGTATTCTGGGCCAATATTCTCAGCAGGCAGACGTACTACACACACAGTCGGATCCGGGCCCGCGCGCTCGGACGGCTCAAGCTGCTGCTGTCGCTTACCCGAGCCCATCCCCTCAATCTGTCGTTGAACGGTGTTCATTCTGACCTAGTATGCATGCTGTCACCCCACGCATCCCAAATTTCGTCCCTCACCGTCGAAATGTCTGAGTGTACAGATCCGGAGTCGCTCAACAAGTTGCTTAGAGGTGGAATGCCCCTCCTAGAGCACTTGGAGGTGTCACATTGCCCTTATCTCGCCGGGAAGACGATCGCCCACCTGGCCATCAGTCGCAAGGATCACCCTCGATTGCGGTCGCTCAGGCTTCCTTTCGAAAGCCTCGGGCCAGCTTGCCTCGACGGCGACCTTCGGAGGCTCGATGTTTTCGAGTGCGGATGCCAGCTGTGCCGGGAGATAGTGAAGAACGGTACCACGCTTTCCCTGTCGGAGGTCCTCGAGCTTTGCCCATCCTTGCGAAGGCTCAAGACCAAGAATATCCTCCGCCTGTGGGGTCCGCTCGATCGAACTGTCGCCCTTCCTGCTCTATGCGAACTGCACATTGAAGAGCGGCGTGGCGATATCGGCGCTTTCCTGACGCGAGTGGCGCACCCCCGAACCTGCGCTGTACGTCTCTCCACCGGTGCCCATACCGCCCTTCGAGAATGCCTTCCACCGGAGCCGAACTTATGCCCGCAGCTCGATGTAGCGGACGAAGTCCATTTCTCCGTGGATTTTCACGGGTGGAGTGTGCTCAGGGCGTTAGCTCGCGGACGCGCATGTCTTGAACTGGCCATGTTCGTGAAGACGACCCAAGTCGGGGCATTGGCGGAGCTCTCACAGTTGTTCTCCCCATCCACCAAGGTTACTACCCTGAAACTCGAATCCTTCATCTACCCCTACATCCGCAGCAACGACGATCCCACGTCTGTCTTCCGTGGCCTATTGGAGGCCTTCCCCCATCTCACCCGCCTCGATATCGGGGCTTATGATGGAAGACGAGTCATGCAACTTCTGAGCGAGACCTCAGCGGAAGGGTTCCGGTACTGCCCCAATCTCCGGGAGCTACGCTCTGTCTGGTACTACGGCGACGACGAGCTGTACGAGCCGTCGGACGCTCGGGGTACAATGCCTCCATCCAGTGCAACGAGCAGGTGGCACAAGGCTGGGGCTGTCGTCTTCTCCGCATTCTGCGATATCACCACCCGTCTACTTATTCGTCGGAGAGCGGCGGGCAAGCCGCTGCGGAGGTTGTCCATTGGTGTCTACCCGGAGGTGGTTACGGAGTCTCTCTACGTGGACAAGGAGGGTTGGGAGCCGTCGGTACTCGAGCAGCGGCTTAGGAGACGCCTGACGGGTTATGAAAAGAATGTCGACGTGTTTGCTGTGCAATCAGACGAGTATTAGGGTATTTTGCATAGCGGAATTGTAGGTGTTTCAAGCGATATTGAACTGCACGAGGTCAGGACGACAGAGCACTCCGAACTCTGCCATCAGCTTCAGTGATGAGCATATCCATGAGGGTCCTACTCAGACTTTAGCGAAAGCACGAAAACTACGAAGTCTACATATGATAAGATAACAAGAGCTGCCACCATCGATTATGAAACTCCTGCGTCAGTTGTACTGATAAGTGCATACATTCGAACAGAGGAGACATACCGAGAGGAACCTCGAGAGCACTGTCAGACGTCGAGAGGCTCAGGGTCCACGTCCATGCTTGCGCTGTCATCCGGAGGCGGCGTTTCTGTGTCGCGGTCCTTGCTAGCAGCTGCCTTCCCACCGCGACCACGACCCCTGCCGCGCCCCCGTCCCCTGCCGCGAGTTGTCTTCGCCGAGCTCGCGTCTTCCCCGGACGACGTCTCCTCGCCAGCAGCGGAGTCCACCGCCGCAGTGGCCGCAGACGCACCCTTACCCCGGCCCCGACCGCCACGTCCTCGCCTTCCCCCGCGCGCTCTCCTTCCCGCAGTGCCCCTGCGGCCCGACGCAGATGGAGTCGGCTCGTCTGGCTCGGTCGCTTCCTGGTCCTTGTCGCCGTCGAAGAACTCGTTTCGTGCGTGGGAACGGTCCTCCCGCGACTCGCCCGCGTGCGCCGTGCCATTCTCCTCCTCCTTCTCGTCCTTCGAGCGCTCCTCGTCGGCGAGCCACGCCCCGATGTCTGGCGGGATCTCCTGCATCGCGACGCTGGGCGCGCCCTGGAGGTAGCGGAGCTTGTTCCGGATCGCGACCGTGACGCGCTGCAGAGAGGTGGGCGTGTTCTGGTTCTCGACGTGCCCAGTGAGCGGGGGGTGGAGCTTCCACTTGGTCTCGCGGAAGAAGGAGTCGTAGATCGTCATGGGGAGCTCGTCGGGGATTGATGCTCCCACGAGGACGGACGTCTCGTATGTCCAGCATCGCGAGACGTTCTTAATGGTGTATCCGCCACCGCCGAGGACGAGGAGGGGCACGTTGAACTTGCGGACGAAGTTGACACATTCGCCGTGCGCAGCGATGGAGAGGTTGAATGCGCCGAGACGGTCGCACCCGAGGGAGTCAGCTCCGCACTGAAGGACGATGGCGGTGGGACGGAAGGCGGTGACGGTTTCGTCGATTACGGTTTTGAAGATGGTGAGGTACATTTGGTCGTCGATGCCGTCCTTGAGAGGCACGTTCAAACAAAAGTGTTTCCCGAGGCCGGTGCCGTTGTCGTCGAGTTTCCCAGTGCCGGGGAAGAAGTCGCCCGTGTACTTGTGGAAGGAAACGGTCATGACGCGGTCGGTGTGGTAGAATGCGAACTCTACGCCGTCTCCGTGGTGGATATCGATGTCAATGTAGAGTACACGTGGATGATACCTTCGATGCAATGTTTAGCTTCATTCAGCATGGCTATGGGGCGGAGAATTGTTCACCTGAGCAACTCCAAGATGGCTAGCACGATATCATTCACGTAGCAGAAGCCGCTCGCCTCGCCTTTCTTTGCGTGGTGCAGCCCGCCGCTCCAGTTGATAGCGATGTCCGTGGTACCAGCACAAAGCTTTCGTGCGGCTGCCAACGACGCTCCTGCGTACATCTTACAGAAGTCGTACATGTCAGCAAATATCGGACAATCTTCGACGCAGTTGAATCTGTCGATCATTTGCTTCATTTCGCCTTGATTATGTGGCGTAACTCTGGTTTGAAGAGAGCAAAATGAGTAAGCGCAGCGGTACGTGTGTGAAGACACATACCGTGACAAGAACTCGATGTAGTCGTGGTCGTGGTAAGCTTCAAGTTCGGCTTGCGTGGCAGGTCGCGGACTGTACCAATTGTGGATTTGCTTGTCCAGACCGTAACCCATCACCAAAGTGTTTGTCAATGTCAACCGGTGTGGTTTCATTGGATGATGTTCCTGTAAGCTCCAGTCAATCGTCTTTCACTGTCTGCTATAGGGTGAGATCTTCTTACGCCATAGTGTTGTGCGCCGACACCCTTCGGGAAGTAGTACGAGACTATCGGCCTCGAATGCGGCTGTTTCGTTGGGTGGTCAGCTATGTGAATGTCGATCTATGTCAGTATTCCTCACATTTACTCGCTCCGTAATTGGCTGTGCATAACCATGTGAACCTCTGTCGTCGAAATATGGTGACGAAGAGAAGGTGAAGGAAGTCGCTTGCGAGGAGCGAACCATGTTGATGTTGCGCTGTCGCTGTGAAAACAACTATAGAGGCTATGTTACTTCATCAATATGCTTTCAGGTAGTCTGTGAGTTATACCAGGCGAGTCTAAGTTTGTTAAGGTGTGATTCAGAAGAACCTTGACTACGAGAATCCCCCTGTTGGCGTCCGGTATAAGTCAACTTGAGAGCTGCCTGAAAAATACAATATTCATACTGTAAGACAGCGCAGCTTACCGCAAGTACTGTACAAGTTCTTGGCGCAGAGAGACCACTTGTATGGTACGGGAGCGTGGTTGCTTCGTGTAGAGGTGGTTGGAGACTGGTAAGTACGCACGCAAGTTTGGGCGGTCGACGGATCTGCCACACTGCTTACGTGATCATCCCAAAAAGTGCTCTTAGACGCTTGTCGGACCTCGTCGCCGTCACCGCCAACGCCGACCTCCTCGTTGTCAATGTCTTCCTCCACGCTGTTGCCCACAACGATGGCCGCGAGACGCATAGTCCTGTGTTCTATTGCTGGCGTGGCTTTTGCTTCTCTCGTGCTCGCGTCCAGAGGAGATCAGGCGGCAGAGTTCAGAAGCTGCGTCTCAATATGCCAGTCTCGAACATGCCAAAGCTCTACTTCAGAACCTCTTTCACTGGCCCTCCGACTCACCCGCTGGACATGCGAAGATGACTGCAAGTACCACTGCATGCATCTCATAACCGACAGAGCTGTCGAGCATGGCGCGACGATTGAACAGTACCACGGGAAGTGGCCTTTCTGGCGGTTCGCGGGCATGCAAGAGCCTGCGTCCGTGCTCTTCTCCGTCTTCAACTTCGCCGCCCATGTCTTCGGTGCGCGCAAGCTGCGAGAGAAAGTACCAGAAGGACATACCATGAAGAAGTACTACTTGATGTTCGCGTTCGTCAGCATGAACGCTTGGGTCTGGTCGTCTGTCTTCCACACTCGAGGTCGGCTCCTTCTATCGGCTTCGTGGTGAACATGCAGACTGAAGGCATTCCGGTGCGTAGATCTCCCCATCACAGAGAAGCTGGACTACTTCTCCGCCGCTCTCGCGATACTCTATGCCCTATACTACACTGTCATCCGCCTGTTCCACCTCTATCCCATGGAGCGCTTCCGTCTCACCGCCGGCCCACCGTCTTCTACAACGTCTCGCATACGAGGTCTGTGGACATTGAGCTGCGCACTCGCCTTCCTTTCCCATATTTCCTACCTCACACTCCTCCCCCGCTTTGACTATACCTACAACATGGTCTTCAACCTGGCTATCGGGATGTTGCACAATCTCCTCTGGCTCTCCTACTCTCTGCCATCCTCACTATCGTGCATCCGGCGCTACCCCGGACGGGCGAAGAACTACCGCCCGTCCCATGCCGTCAAGCCCGCGATCTTTGCGCTGCTCACCACAGCGGCGACGGCGCTAGAGCTTTTTGACTTCCCGCCGTGGGGTAGAATCATTGATGCTCATTCACTGTGGCACCTCGCGACAGTACCCATAGCTGTCTACTGGTACGACTTTCTCGTGGAGGACGCGTGCGACGAGGGGTGGAGGGCGTCACGGTTGTAGCTTATCATGGTGAGCAAAGGATGTTCACTCTTCGACGTTGACGAGGCTCAAGTAGCTGCATTCATAGCTCTAGGCGGCGAACACGCTGTATATTCTTGCTTTCTGTTTAGTATCCATCAATCGTCAGCGTGGGGCTTTAGGGGGACGTACTCCGCACATGACTTTCCACGGCAACGCCGACAGTCGTTGTCGTTTAATTGCATACTGTGGGTTGTCGATGCCCGAAACTGTTTGTTTGAAGCTAAGCTAAGTACCGCCGGGGTTGTGCCCGGTCGGAGCGGTCCAGACTCGGTCAGATCCATTCCGTAATGACCGCAGCCTTACCCTGCTTATCCCGTTGTCCTACGACGGTCACCTCCATCTCTGCCTATCTTTGCCCCTCTAACTGGCTAGCTCAATGACAAGCCATCTCGACGACAAGTAAGTCGTGCTTGCGCATCGCATACCGAGATACTCACTCATCATGAGCACGACACGTACATAGTTGCATCTTCTGCAAGATCATCAAGGGTATGTCGTTGGCAGATCGCATCGATAACGGAAACGCTACATGTTCTCATTCTCGCAGGCGAACTGCCGTCGCTCAAGATACTTGAGACCGATCTCAGGTATGCGCTGCTGCACTACTGCTTGATCGTTCAGTAGATTGAGAATACGTCTAGCTATGCCTTCCTCGATATAGGACCGGTTTCGGAGGGTCATGCTCTGATCATCCCCAAATGTGAGCTGTCCCGTCCTCTGCTCCTGTCAAACGTATTCTCACGGCCAATCGGTAGACCATTCCAATCGTATGGACGAGGTCCCGGACGAGTATCTCGCTGAAATCTTGCCCATCGCCAAGAAGCTGGCGAAGGCGATGGACATCGTAGACTACAACATCCTTCAGGTCAGCTCATGACTTCCTCCTGTTCGCAGGCTCAACTGACCCTCTTTGCTGCTTCTGCAGAACAATGGGAAGATCGCCTTCCAGCACGTCTTCCATGTCCACTTCCATATTATACCGAAGCCAAATGAGAAGGAGGGGCTTGTCCTGACGGAGTGGCCGCGCGTCGAGCCGCCCAAGGAGGAGCTGGCGAAGGTATTAGAGCGGATCATTTCTAAGCTGTAAAGCGCGATGTACCAGGAGACAATTACCTTCGACAATTTCGTCTATACCGCCTTGTGACTGCGTCGCCTGTCATAGTGGCCCGTCGAGGATTTTGTCGGATAGTCGTCTTCGCCTTACTGTGCAGATCTGACGTACAAGACTGTCCTCGACTGCAGTGGTAGTATGCGTTGCTCAACACATAGTGTAGTGGCTAGTAGGCCTGGCCTTTCGGCAAACGACATGACGAGTCTGAGTCGAACGTACTCAATCATGTTGTCTCCCCTAGGCAGACGAGTGACGGGTCTATTGAGTAGGGGAAGGACGACCCGACAACTCAATCATGGGCCCGGCCGGAGGGCCTGCCTCGTGTTCGCACCGCACAACCTGCGTGGTCGCAATCGCTCTCCTACCACAAGCTCCCGTCTACTTAGACTTTGTCATTCACATTCTACTTCTAGCACGCCAGTAAGATCATGGTAAGCAGCGCTATGGCTATGTTGCCCTCGGACGACATAAATCATCCTGACTTCCCGAACAGATGCACGTACCGCCATGCCACGTCCGGCAAGATTCCCTCTCCTTGGACGACGCGTGCCTTATAACACCTGCGGAGAAGGCTCATATATCAGAACCAGACGGATCCCAGCTCCAGCAGTGGGATACGGCGAAAAGAGGGGAGTGCACCGAGCGTATGCGTTTGCTCAAGACTCTACAACGATGCAGCCCCAATCACCGCACGCTGCCCAACGAGATCCTCATGGAAATCTTCGGAATGTTACTGCCGAGCGAGGATTCGAGGGATGAAGGCTCAAGTTTCTGCACATATGTCGGTTATGGCGTCGACTGCTCCTCGATATGCCAGAGTTCTGGGTGGACCTCCTGGCCAAGCCGAGATGGTTCAGTCAGTCCATGTCGCAACGACAGGAAGATCGGCTGAACACCTACTTGGAGCTCACCGGTTCGCGGCCAATCACCCTCTCACTCGACTGCTTGGATTATTTCCCCCTACGACTCGCGGAGATCGTTACCCCATGGAGCCATCGGATCGCGTCTTTGCACTGCGGGAAGAAACACATTGGATGTCAATGTGTAGAACATTGATTAGCCAGTGTGTCGTGCAAGGATAATGAACGCCTGCAACATTGAGTATGGAAGTGAACAAAACTGTAGAAGTCAATGTCGAAAACACTGAATACGGCCATTTTTCATTGATAATCAGTGTTCGCGACATTGATTTTCAGCGGTTTAAACAATGGTCAGATTTCCTGCTTACAGATAGTATTGGTCGTCGATTCTGTTCACGCTGCACCTCGATAGACCACGGAACAACGGTTGCATTGTACGAGGAGCTATATACATGCGAGCGCCCGAAGCCTTCTACAACTACGTAGCTCTGCCACCTGTATGCATACTGGAAGGACAGGACGTGGTGAGAAACTCACATAGTACCTCTCTCTCCATGCGTGCCGACGGTGGTTGGCTGGAGACGACCTGGGCGTCATCGTGAGCTTGCGTCTTTTGGATGAATTACGAAAACGCACCCTTATCGGCTCCGTTCGCTTGCCATCCACAGCTCCGGAGAATTCGGTGACGTGACTGACGTCGAAGCACACAGTGGTGGGGAGCGTGGGGCTGGGGTACTGTATCCCCTGACGTCGAGTCCTGCAATAACATGAGCAGCGTCATGGGAGCCATGCTTACCGGATGATCGAGACTTGACCATGCAATTCTGAAGACTGAAGATGAGGATTACAGAAGGAGGGAAGGGAAAGGCAAACTGTTAGGCTGACCTGTATGAGCTGCATTCCTATGTAATGTTCCTGACGGCACGGCGACATCGTGAAAGATGGTCAGAGCAAACCAGCGTGAGGGGTATAACATATGACATGGATGTGTTGAAGGTTATGGATGCAAGCGAACGATGAGAATGGACAACGCACCAGCTTCTTGCACACTCTCGTGTTCAACGAGGTGAGAGCAAGCGCATATAATCAGTATATGGGCCACCACCAGACCGTGAGGCTCACCTGAGACTTCGGGATCAGCGGAGTACTACCGGTATTCCCATGCCTATCCAAACGTCCAACTTCCACGCGTACCTCCTCCTCTACTCCTACAAGCCCGGGTAGAACAGACCGAGCACCTTCACGGAGATCCTGGAAGAGCCCTTGAAGCGGCGACAGATCGGGCTATTCATCAGACTGAGCTCCAGAGATAGCTAAGCACTGAGTAATGAGCAATGGAGGACAAGCCGGCATGCTG
>JABYQS010000244.1:0-45973 GCA_022592435.1 Cerioporus squamosus
CAAGTGCCCAATTCCCATTAAGCCAGAATATACAAGGAATACCCTAGATAGGCGATAGAGATGTGAGCAAGACGTATTTGTACGATGCAGCGACGACCCGTCTATCGACGAGTCAATACCAGTCCATCGTTCTCGCCTCCCAACGGACAGCGAGGCAACCCCAGAGACTAACAGCGCTCAAACCCGTGTCCGTGATGAGGGAATGTCGAATTTGAACTTCTCGTAGCTGCTCCACTTGAAGATGGGCAGCGGATGCGCCTCCGTGTTGAACACCCACTGGTCTAACGGCACGGGGTCCTCGTTCGTGAAGAGCAGGTAGAGATACTTCAGCCTGTTGTGACGCGTGAGCAAGCACACAGATGGTCGACCACGTAACCCTGGGAAGAGGACTCACGTCTCAGCAAGGAAGTAACTGTGTATGTAGCACCATGAGTAACAGTGCCTCGCAAAGACGAAGACGACGAAGACGCTCACACTCGGCTGCTCGTCCTGCTGGACCGCAGGTATGCGCATGACGCTCTTCAAGCTCGCGTACCCAGATGGCGTCTTCGTGTTCTTCTCGAGGGCCTGGAAGATCTCCCACCCGCGCTCCCGCCACACAGGAGCCCGTCACCCGCCACATGATATAGATCGACTCAATCGTCTGTCAAACACGAATGGGTTCGCGTAAGCACTCCGTCCACTTCTTCGAAGACTGCGAAGCCACGAACGCGCCCGCAATGAAATCAAGCGGTGAGACGTTCGGAAGCACTCACCTCGGGCCGCAAGAAGTAGTCCGCCCGGCGCACGACATAGTCCCACGGAGTCGACAGCCTTCGACATCTCCGGCTTCGTGTACGGAATCGGCGTCCTCGCGGCGAGCCCAGGAATCGGGCCCTGCATGCCGCCCGTGCGCCACTCCTCCAGCGCGTCGATCCAGAGCTTGCTCTTCGGTTCCATCACCGCGACCTCCGGACCGAGGCCGGTGGGCATGTCCGCGTACAGCAGCCAGCAGCTCGTCGCGAGCCCCTCGGCGGCGGCCATGTGCAGCTCACGGAGGTCGTAGTTCTCGAGCAGGTGATAGGCGCGCTGTGCTTCCGGATTCAGGCGTGAGACGTCGATGATCGAGAGGTTCAGTGGGAGGCTATGCGCGCCTAGGGCAAGAAGCCCCGGGAAGAAGCAGAGGAGAGGTGTTCGAAGACGTGCGAAGGCGACAGTTTCGGGCCGTTCGTGTCCGTCACGTAGAGCATCTGCCGCGTCGGGGTCACGAACATGAGACGCGTGAGAATCTCGTTCGTCGTGAGCAGATCTGGAGAAGGGCTCGAGGTCAGTTGACGCGCGGTGGTTATAGCGGCGTGCGTACACATCTCCAGGTTCGCGATATCCCTTTGGCCGGTGAGCAAGTACTGTTTGAGCAGGTACTCGTGCGCGCTGTCAGCAGCTGCGCCGACGGACAGCGAGTCTGGGACTGGTATATCGAGACCGTCAGCGAAGTGCGTATCGGAAGAACGAATGCACAACCTGCGGGCAACCCGTTCTTGAGGTTCCAGCGGGTCGGGAACATACCACCTTGGCGCTCTCTCATGGCATCCGCGAGACTTTGAATGACGTTGTTTCCCTGGAGCGGCGTGAATACCAGCGCACTTCCTGTGAGAATTCCGAGAGACGCACATATCCGAAATGCTTCTTGGACCCGGTCGCGTGAGCAAGGTATGTCCACTCCAGCTGGCACGACGCAATCTCTGCGAGGATGCCGGTGATCCCACCAGACAGTGCAGAGCTGATCCTCGCCGTCAAACCCACGCGTCGGACATGACATGCGCCCGGATATACGCACCTTCTGGTATCGATCCCGAAAACGGGAATCCTTGAAAGTATTGAAAGCGGGCTCCAGGATTGTGGCCAGCTCGTCAGCCTTGTCCAACAGCATCTCCTCGCCGGACAAAGCGTGCGCAGCAAGGAGACCTCCCAAGTATCGAATAACAGTCTCAAAGAAGGGCGCGAAGAGCACGGTAGCTCCTGGATTCCTTGAGCTCTTCAACTGACCAAGGTCAGTAAACATAAATGTTGGGTTGAGAGCGAGGTATCAGAGACGTGCATGGCTGTCAGATGCCAACAGGATGCGCCCGTGCTTCAATCAGCGCAATACTGTGGCCGCATTTTGGCTCTGGGGGTGCGTTACGACCCGATGTGTTCCATAATACTGTGATGGGGGAAGCGGGGTGTTGCGACGGGCAATTCGCATGATATAGCGGACTGACCGAGGCGATTTTGCACCGTACGACAATAACGGTGTGGAAAGGCCGAGACATAGGCAGCCGACAGGTAATCAGCAGGCGTCTTGCCTGCGATCCGCACCAGTACACGCCGCATGTCATCGGGGGCAGGTTTCGGGAGCAGTAGAGTACGCAGGGGATGCATGGGGCGAGGGATACTGAACGGACATACCTGGGTGAAGTTTCCTTCTCTCACAATCGGCAGCACAGCTGAGAACTCTTCATGCAGATCCATGAGGAGCATGGTATCGAGCGAGTCGTATATGGTCACGTTCCATCCGTTGAAGCTGCGAAGCGCATTAAGTTACGCGTGCGAACATGCGAGGACATACTCACTTGTTCACGCCTGTGTTCGACAGGGGGCGTAGCTCATCGAAGCCCTCCGCGTACTTGAGGTAGCCCTCGTATGCATGGAGGTAGGCCTGTTTAACCTGGGCAGCGCGGGTATCCCAGAGAGGAGACGACGGCGAGACAGGATGCTGCCATGGTCGAGGAGGGCTGTTCCAGGGAGCGAAGCGATCCGATGGATGAGAGCCAGTGGGTATCTGTATATAATAGAGAGTCGAGACGACGAAGACAGCGGCTACGGCGGCAGTGAGGTAACGAGCGGACTTGACGCGTCTGTCGAGTAGTGACATCCGTGAGTCTGGATGCTGCACACGAGGGATGAGAGGGGTGGACGTACGGGAGCATGGACTGGTATAAAGCCATCGTCGACGACGCCGGCCGCACCGCTGCGGTGGAGTGGGGATGAAAACGAGTGCTGCGGGCGACCGTGGGCGACCGTCGGGGTCGACGACTTGGAGGGAGAGTTGGGGAGAGGCACGCCGGAGAAGGGCGGGTTTTATGCAGCCAACCTCAGAGCGTGTGCTTGGCATTCCAATCAATAATAATCCTGCGCGAGGCGGAAAGAGAACAAGCCGCAAGTACTTCACGAACCAGCGCAAGTCTGAGTTCACACCAGCTGCCGTGCCCGAGGTCAGTCCGGCACACGCTCGGCATCAGTATCGGCGTCTGCCGGCCGGGGCAGCCGAAGATGGTCTATGAGGGTCTATGTAGCGCTCGTCGAGGTTCCGCCCTAGCAGGCGCTGGTCCGATTCTGTGCTTCCAGCTCTCGCCATCGTGCTGCTCGTCCAGCTCGGTGTGCTTGCCATCGTGTATACTATTCCCGCCATCGCCTTACCCAACCTTCTCTTCTTCTACACAGCACATGACGAGCTTCGAGAAGACCGTCAAGCTTGCCTGCAAGCCCAAGGCTGCCCCGCCCAAATCCAAGGTAAGCCAAACTCCGTCCATCCCACACACAAGCACCGACGATCCCTTCGCGCAGTATCTCGACCCCATCATCGCCGCAACCTGGTCCGAGGATGGCGCAGTACACGACGTCTGCAAGGCGTTGTCGCCGCGCTTCCGCGAACCGAACGTCATCGTGAGTACACTGTTCAGCGAGATGTATCCAGCGTGTGTTTAGAGGACACATCGTCTCATGCTGCCGCTTCATCTCGTTTGCTTCGTCGTAACATCTCTGCAGGTCGTGTTCAAGGCACTCCTTGTCCTCCATACAATGATCCGGAACGGCGCGACAGACAACATCCTCCAGTACTTATCTTCCTCCGACGTTCTCAAACTCCGGAACGTCTCCACCGGCAACTGGGAAGGTAGCGGTTGCCTTGTCACTCGCGCGCCGCATTAACTCACCACCACGCACAGGCTACCAGGCCCCGCAGAACCTCCAGAACTACGCCAAGTATCTGGACACCCGGATACGCGCATACCGCGAACTCAAACACGATGCCATCCGTGTCCAGTCCGAGACCAACCGAGATATGCGCAACTCGGCGGCCATCGACGAAGACCTCGAACCGCCAAGTCGCAAGAAGGGCAAGCACGCGCCCCCGCCATCGTCATCAAGCGGGAATTTGCAGCGTAGCAAGACGATGGCAGGGCGGAAGCTGCGGGTGATGACGGTCGAGAAGGGTCTGTTGCGGGAGACGAAGATTGTGCAGAAGATGGTGGACTCCCTGGTTGAATGCCGAGTACGTGGTCCTGATTCTCAACAATCCACGATGGACCTCAACATTCGCCAGTTCTACCTTGACGACTTGGAGGACGAACTGAACACCACGGCACTCCGGATGCTCGTCAAGGACCTCCTCATCCTCTTCCAGGCATGCAACGAGGGCGTCATCAATGTCCTCGAGCACTACTTCGAGATGTCCAAGATCGACGCACAAGAAGCGCTCGCCATCTACAAGCACTTCTGCAAGCAAACGGAGAAGGTAGTGGAGTACCTCGGTGTGGCGAAGAAGCTTCAGAACCTCCTCAACGTTCCCATCCCTAACCTCCGACATGTGCGCTTCCCGCGTATCGTATGACAGTCTTTCGCTGACGATGTATACAGGCGCCCGTATCTCTCGCAAGTTCGTTGGAAGAGTACCTCAATGATCCGAACTTTGAGCAGAACAGAATAGAGTACAAGACTCAGAAGGAGGCTGCTGAGCGCAATGCCAAGTTAGGCATTAAGGCGTCGCCTAAACCGGCTGAGAAGCGTGCGCCCTCTTCTTCCAATCCCTGCATTGATATCTGACAGTCCTCGTAGCGGCTTCCGCCTCGCCCAAGCCACCAGAGGCTAGCACATCCACGTCAACGGACTCGACGAAAACCCCGGGCCAGAAAGCCATGATCGACTTCTTCACGGCTATAGAAGAAGAGCAGCAGACCATGTTCAACCCACAAACGAACAGGTACGTCTGGTAGTGCATTCGACGTACGGCTGCTCACCTCCTACCAGTCCGACGACCGCGTACTTCCAGCAACAGGCGGTGCACAATCCTTTCCAGCAACCCATGATGACCGGGGCAATGCTCGGTGCTCAAGCCTTTGGGCAGCCCCAGATGCAGGCACAACCCACCGGCTTCCTCATGCCGCAACAGACGGCGATGCCCATGGGCGCAACAAACCCGTTCGGCCTCCAGCAGCCGGCCTTCCAGCCGTTCTTGGCGCCTCAGCAGACGGGTTTCCTGCAGCCACAGACGACGGGTGCGAACCCGTTCCGACAGAGCACGCTCTTCCCTCAAGCGACAGGCATGCCTTTCGGTGGGCAGAATATGGGCGCGCCTACACAGCAACAGCCGCCACAGAGCACCAACCCTTTCCCTATGCAGAGCCAGTCGTCGCCGCAGAACCCCATGCAGAGCACAAGCCCGTTCCAATCCGCGCAGAACACGACGCCATTCCAGTCGTCACCGTTCGGTCAACAACCACAGCAGGCGCCTGCACCAACAGGACAACCGTCGTTCCCCTTCTCGAGTTCCATGACAGGCATGCCGTCAGCGCCGTCGTCAACCATCGCACAGCCGTTCGCGCAGCCCGCCGGCTCGGCGTCGACATCGTCTTCTGCCGCACCTCCGCGCTCAGCGACTGCTCCGCTCACTGGGCCTGGCACGTCGGGTTCTCCGCCGCCAGCGCAGCAAGTGAAGACGCACCAGACAGGCTCGAGAAATCCATTCGGGCAGCCTGTTACGCCAGCGCCGCCAGTACCCAAGGTGCCGACGCTCATGGAGCTCGCAATGGGCTTTGGGAACCAGAACAGCGGGAGCCCTGCAGGACAGCAGCAGCAACCACAGCAGCAGCAGCAGCAGCCCATGCAGACGGGCGCGTTCGGCAGCTTTGGTTCCGGCTTTGGGTCGCAAGCCAACGGCGCTTCGAGTTCAAACGGAAACTCGAACACGAGCGGCATGAATGGTTCGATCATGGCGAGTGTGGCGTCGTCCTTCTCATTTGACTCCTCGAAACCTAGCGGGAGCCAGAACTCGTCGTTCTCCTCACCGCTCACCTCGCAGCCCACGTCGAGCACGACCTCGGGCTCGACATTTTCCGACTCCCTATTCTCTTCGCTGTCTTCCCAGCCTACGGGAGCTACGTCTTCCGCGGGCGGCCCATCGATCTCCATTTCCTCCGCCGGCACCGGCACCGCGCCACTGCAGAGGCAAACGACGGGTTTCAGCGGTCTGAAGGCGTTCAAGCCATCTTCCTCGTTCGGCGCCGCTCTGCTCGAGTCGCTTCCACCCATCCCCTCCGCCCCGTCTACGCCCGCCACCTCACCCCCAGCGTCCAACTCTGGTTCAACACTGGGGTCGCAGTCGACAGGCTTCCCGGGGCTGGGCACTCAGCCAACAGGGCTGGGATCGTCCTTCTCGTCGTTTATGTCGTCGTCCTCGCTCGGTGTCGGGCTCCGACCGCAGGCTACTGGAATGCTCGGAGGCGCCAACCCGTTCCGCGCGTCGATGTTCTCTACGACGCCCTCAAGTAGTTCCGGCCCTGCTGGGGCGGGAGGACTGGGCGGTTCTGGCTCGATGAACTCCACGTCTTCGCAGCCGACGGGAGGTGCCTTTGGCTCGTCGCCGTTCGGTGCCCTTGGAGGCTTGGGCGCTCAGCAGACCGGCGCGCCGTCTGCGTTTGGGACGGGGTCGTTTGGCCTAAGCTCGGGCTTCAATGGTATGAACGGCCTCAACGACCCGTCGAAACAGCAGCAACAGCAACAGCAGCAGCAGCAGCAACAGTCGCTGATCTAGGCTCAACGTTGCCGACGCCTGTCCCCTGTCTCCTCGTGGGGGCTTTTGCTTGCTCGCAGTCCCTCTCCGTTAGGCGTTTGGTGATTGGTGATGATGTTGTGTACACAATACTTTGACGACCGCGACCGTCTCGGCGGTCTGCCCCATGCACCCACTCCTTTCAGCGCTTCATTCCTTTCTCGCTTTCTGCTCTTTCCGCTTTCCGCACACGACATACACACACACTCGCTTGTGAGCGTCCTGCTTCCGACTTTTCCATCGACACGGACAGTACTAGTACTACTACTTGACACGGGGGTTCTCGAGGTTCTAGGTTGGGGAACGGAGACGCGAACGGGTTGCGGGTCCAGATCTTCAGAGTCGGGGGTTGGTATTCGGGTTGGGGGATCGCATTTGGTGGTTGGTCCAGTGGGAGATGTGGTTCGGCGGCACCCTCTGGTGCCAACTTCTTGTTACGATACGATACGACAGTACACTTTGGTCTCGCGCAGAGGATACCCGGCGTAATTGTATAGTTTGACCTTTTCTTGCTTGCGATCCCGTGGTGTCTTCGCGATCGCATGGCTTGGGTAGGTCGGCGAGCGCATCGCTGTCTCTCGCTCTCTATCTCTCTCGCGTGCGATGATGAAGACTTGAGCTTCCAACAACGGACCCATCGAGGCGCTATACATGGCACTATTGCGAGCAGAACGGGTATACACGGGTGACGGTATTTCAGTACAAGCAGAGTAAGGCGAGGAAAGAGGAGAAGAGGCACGACAGATTGAGTGGAGATATTCGGTACCACGGACACTACATAGGATGGAGAGAATGTATCGACAACACCAGATTGGTCATGTACTCTACTCAGTGAAGGGTGTGGCTCTTGTCAGACTGAGACTTGCGGACCTCGCACAATACCAAGAGTACGCCGGATCGGCCCATAGACATGTACTGAAAGGCCCGATCGAGAGTGGATCGAGGAGTCGTCGCCGTGTATTGTTTCCATGGGAATGCGACTTAAGAGTGTTCCCGTTCTTGGGAGTCGGGAGGAAGAATGACTGGCCACTTATCATGCGAAGCTCGATGGTACCTCCTGGGCTTGCGTGTCGTACGGGAGGGTCCCGGGCCGTCAGCAGGAATGTCAGGTGCGTGCCATCCTTGAGGCGGAACAGGCCGTGACCGCGGGATCGATTCCAACGTAGAGATACCATCTGCTTGCGCATCTTCAAGCTTGATCACTCGTAGTGGTTCTGTCGACGTTGAGATACTATGCCGCGAGCCTGCATCGTCTGTATGTGATGGTCCAGCCTGCATGGCCGGGTTTGTACGTCCGTATGCTCCAGCATAATCGCGTGGTGAGGTACTGGCGAGCAGCATGGGCTGCGTATACCCAGTAGTAGGTGCGAATTGGTGCCAGTTACTGGCGATGGGCGGCACAAACCATGTTGCCTGTCCTCTCGGCATTGCTGGGTACATATAGGTAGCCGGCGTCGAAAAGTACGGCAACGCCGAGTGCGTAGCCACCCCTCCATAGACGTGCGGGTATGGCGTCGGGGCGGATGGGTTATAACACTGAGGCAGATCGAGCAGTGGCTGCGCTGGATGGGCAAACGTCCTTGCAGTCTCAGCTGCAGGATGCGTAGGCCCGGAACTGCTAACGTTATACATATGGTACGCGCGTGGGATGGTCACGGCTGGTACGACGCCCCCGGGCCAGTGATGGTGGGTGGATGGCGGATCTACGTGCAGCCCGGAGGCAGATGCGTCGGCAGAAAGGTGTGGTTGATAACCAGGCGGAGGAGTCCATGGGGCTCGATGGACGGGTGTCTCTTGAGACTTGTCGTTGCCGAGGGCTTCGGAGGGAGTCTGGCTGTTGAGGGCCGGGCCCATCGGTAAAGAGCAGAGTTCCTTGATATCCCCGTCCCACTCGAATCCAAAGTCAATCTCCCGGTCGATCTCGTCTGCACTGGCCATGAGTAGGACATCCTCGACAGTGGTGTCTGTGTTGTCGTAGTCCGTGCCAAGGCTGTGCATGAGGGCTTGGAGTGGAAAGCTCATGGCGGGCTGCCCGGGCGGCAGTAGGACCGGGGGAGTGCCTGAGGCGGGGTCGTCAGGATCTTCATACGGAAAGTGGTCCACGAGGTCGACTGAGGCGGGACAGTGGGACCCCTCAGACGGCGTATTGTCCGGGAGAGCGACTGTGGCGGGGCCGTCAGGCTCGGAGGGAGTGCGGTCAGGATCATTGCTGTCGTGCACCTAAAGATCCTATCATCATCTGGGACTGGTGGAAGAATGTGCTGACAAACGCGCGCGCACCTCAGTATTCCTGGAAGAAGACGATGTACTTGAAGACCTGTCCTTGCGGCGCTTCTTGCGACGAGTCTCGGGAGCGGTGGCGGGTACCGTGCCTGCTGGCGAGGGCGAGCGAGACCTCTTCAGTGGGAGCGGTGCGGTAGGAGTTATAATCCAATGTAGCTGTGGGCTGACAGAGAACATAGGACGACCTCCTCGTAACTGTGGGGAGGAGGGAGGAGTGGACAGAGGAGATGCACGGACGGTAGCGGCCTCGCGTCCCTTCGGAATATATCAGCAAGCACGTTGAGTCACGATATATTGCAGAGGCATACTGCAGCATCTTCCTCCGCCGTGGACGCTTTCCGCGGAGCCATGAGTGTTTGTGACGAACGAGTGCGGCGGAGGGTGGCGAGATGGGATGTGGCGAGAAAGTGACAACAGCCTTCCGTCCCATGGCGCGCCTTATATCCATATACCATAACTCCTGCTGCGGAGAAGATATTCCAATGCGGAAAGTGGGACCTCTCCGTATCGCAATCAGGGCGATGCGGTGCTCTCGTTGTGGAGGTAACATGCGCATACAGTCGTATTGTGGGCGGTGCGCCCTGCGATGACCACCAAGTTCATGGAACGCATCTTGAAGTGCATTTGATACGAAAGGACCGCGAGAGTACGGACAGTTGCTTGTTCCGGTGGATGTCGGACGCTGTGTGACGATGGAGAGTACCGTGACGCACTGGAACGTACCACAAGCAACAGGGGTGTCCTGTCCAATTCTTCATGAACAATATTGCCCTGAGTAAGGGCATGTAGGTACAACAGAACCAATGGTCCTGGTGAAACATAGCTTAAGCTGGATGGAGTACTCGGGGGATAGAGCTCGCGGTAAAAAGTGAGGCGTGCGACGCCCGGTGGCCGCGCTCTGTGGCGGCCTGGGCGTCTGAGTTCCCATACTCGGACAAACCCGACTCCGACCCTCTCCGACTGAGGCACTGCGCTCTGCGTGCGGAGTGCACTGCTTCGACTTGCCATGCTTTTGTCATCCTTCACTCTAGTACTGCTGTTCGCAGCAACTGTAACTTCGCAAACCACGTACCAGCCCTTTATCCGAATATGGTTCCCTGGCCACGCCTTCGATCCCTCCGATTGTCGACAAACGAAGTCACGGCCGGTCCTTGGGATGACGGGGCCGCCCCTCGATCGCGTCATGCGCGATAAAGTCGCTACGGGAGTTGTGCGGTGTCTTGGGAATTGATGGCTGTCTGTCTGGTCGGACGAAAGTCGGATGTACCGGGATGCGACGGCACCTGCCAGTGCAGCAGAAACTAACTCCTTGTTGCAGCGAACCTCCACTGTGATGACTTGTACTACGGCTTCCGATTAAGGCGTAAGTACTCCGCTCCTGAGCGTTCACAGTTGTAAAGGAATGGCTGCGGGTCACTGAGGCTCCTCGTACTACACATTTCCGGAAGTCCCAGCGAAGTATGCTCAGACAAGAGAGCACCCGGGCCTATTTCTCACGCACTGTCCTCGAACCTTCTGATACTCGTATGTAGCAGACCTCTCCAATACATGAGCGGGCCGGGACGAGTCTGGATACCTCAACTTCAAGCGAAGGTACCCATGTCAGCACTGCCCGGGCTCGTCGTGAGAAGAACGCAAGTCAGGTGTTATAACGGTTCTTTCTATTGTGTATTCCAGACTATTATCAGGAACAGCAGGACCTGACCGTTCCTTGTAGCTGTGTCTTCCCTTCCACTGCATCGTGGTTCCACTCTGTCAAACGTGCGAAGCACAGTCTATGCCCTAGGACGCCGATAGCAAGGATATAAACCCCACACCCCTCGTCCAAATCCCCAACGTCCTCCCCACCTACTTATCGACATGCCGGTGACTTTCGATGTCGCCCACCAGGTTCCCATGGCCTATCGGCTCGGGCAGCAGCCCCTCAGCCACAACGCCGTCTTGAGAGCGGCATGCGAGGGTCAGGCATCACAATGTCGCGACATGCTGCAGTCCTCCATCAACCGCGATAACATCACAAATCTCGTGCCAAAGAGCAACGGCTTCGTGCACGCCGTGCTGGAGGCCTACGGATCCCATCATCATCTACGGATACGGTGTGTCCACCGTCGTATTGCTGACGTGCCAGGCTGATTGATGGGACGTGGCCATTGGCAGGCCGGACGACGTGTGGTTGGCTATCCTTACCCAGCTGAGCTTCTAGTATGTGCCGGAATTCTCTAATCGTGACCATCGTTCGCTGACCAAACCGGTCTGCAGTGTGAACGCACATGCTGAAGAACTCCGCTCTTACTTCGTCGCGCACGAAGGGAAGAAGAGGCTCCAGGTGACGACGTCCGGGGACCGCTATTCAGTCGACTATGCTGGCATCTCCCGGCAATTTGCATCTCTGATCCACCAAAACGTACGCTCCTTGTCGTCCCCGTATTGAAGCCACCCATCTCACTTGTTACCAAGGTCGTGGACAGCACGCTCGTCGAATGGATCCTCCCGGACTTTACCACCACCACCTGGCACGACCGTACGATCGGTTCCATGGTCATGATGTCTACTCTGAAAGCGTACGATTCTCCTACGCCTGTCGTACTCTCCAATGTCGCACTCACCCTAGTCTCTCGGCGCAGATATTTCGAGTACTTCATCTCCATCGAGTGTGGAATCCCGACCGTGACGCTCGAGGGCGAGAAGGCCGACTGGGAGGAAATACACCGACGCCTCTACCGCCTCTACGAGCTCGGCGACGAGCCGTCCATATGGGCGGACATGCTCCGCCCCATCCTTCGCCGCTTCGTCGACGCCTTCGACGGCAAGCCCGACGTCCAGTTCTGGGAGCACGTCGTGCACCGGACCTCCGTCTCCTGCGGGGAGCCCGCCGTGAGCGGCTGGATCACCGCGTTCTGCCTGTGGTCGCACGAAGGTAAGTGGCTGCCATGGGACGGGCCGCCAAAGGTCGTGCCAAAGCAGCCCCCGCTTCCGCCTCCGGTCGTGCGTCCGCAGTGGAAGGATCCTGCCGATGCTGCGTCTGGCAAGGGCCGCTCGCTGGCGCGGGCGGGCAAACGGCTCTCGGCGGCTTTGCCTGCGCTGTTCCGCAAGAGCGCGACACGCACGTCGTCGTCTAAGAAAGAGTCGGGCAAGGGGGCAGCATCGGTGTGCACGGCCGCCGCAGAAGTCTCGCGCACCCCGGAACAAGAACAACGGGAGCCACAGCGCAGCTTGGTCGAGCGTGGTGAGTGCTCATTCTGCGGCACTGGAAGCAACACTCCGCTCACCGGTGGGCGGTCTAGGTCGACATGGTGGGCTCGAGGTCGACGGCGTCGCGTACTACGCCGTCGTCACCGGCTCGATCCCTGCTGGCTACAGCGAGGTCGACGTCACCGTGGACGACAATGGCGAGCTATTGAAGTGCAAGATGGTCGCAGGCCATGTGGCGATTGCAGTGTCTTCGAATACGCCGGGCGGGCAGTTGGATACGTTGAGCCCGTCCGCGCACTGGTTCATGTTCGAGAGGAAGTGGTGAGCAGGCAACATAAGCAGCTGTGTGTATATGAGTCTTCCTCTGGCGTGTATAATAGAGTGCACTTGCCATGCTTCTGTCAGTACCATCATTGCCCCGGTATACTATAAGTATGTATGTACCGTTGGTGAACGGATGCGAGGCTCTGAGTCAGCTAAACTTACTACCGCTCAAATAACTCAGAGCATCGCACCGTGCAACAACTGATTACTGAGTACTGACCGTTGACGAGTACCGGGCTCTCATACCATGTTCGTAGCGATGCCTCTGATGTCATATAAGCACCCTTTACTAAATGTCGTTTACCATGCAGGGGCAATCACCGACGAGTCCTGGTGGCAACCGCCAGCGTTTGGCGGATAACATGATGGCTTTGGAAGGGGCATAATGCCATTTAATATAAGAAGTGTTTGCGGCCCAGCCGGGGTCGCAACTCGTGGGCGATGCCTGCACCGGAGAGAACGGATGTTCTCTCGTTAAGAACATATGACCAGGTCAGCCTTGAGATGCCAAATACGTCACAGAGTGCAGTGGACTCACAACAGCGCATCACTCAACACCAATACTCAGCGCTCAGCCGTCCTTGAGTATCTCTGCGCTAGTGATACTCTAGTGGATTCTCCATGTGCTGAGGCAAAAAGTGCGAGACCGTTTGGCAGGCAGTCATTTCGTAACTGCCGGCAAGCCTTTCGGCACCGTCAGCAAGCGACACCGCCAGGCTTGCGGTAGGCAGAGGATGTTGTGTGAACATAGAGGGCGAATGTCAAGCTCCATGCAGGAGTACGCGTCTTATAAGCCTCCACCAACGAGCCGACGCAAGGTGACCGTGGTCCGACATAATATAAAGTATGGGCGAGCAATGACATGGTCTTGTAACGAGAGGGTCACTGTGTCTCAATTGTTCGCGACATCAACTTACTGTTTGAGGTCGGCACCGTGATCAGTGCGTGTTCTCATCAGACGGCTCCAATTGTCATCTCAAGAGTATCCTGACGTGCCAGCTGGGTGCACAAACAATAGACACACACAACATCCTGCAACGGCGCCATGTCGGACGTGTCGTGGCCAGTGGATTGTCGCAAAACAGCGACGATAGCTGAGGAGCACTCTTCTCTCTTTTCGTCCCAGCTACTATCGACGCTGTTTTGCGACACAATATGTACTGGGTTCGCACACTTACACCACATTATATAAGTAGTCTGGCTGATCCGACCTCGAAGACGGACGAGCAACCGCGTGTCCTGGAGATACGCCCATGGCGTTCCCGGGAAAGAACACATACTGTTTAGGCCGGGCGCAACGCGCTATGAGAACGTTCGGGGTCTGCGCCATGCTCAGTGAAGCTTGAAGATCCGGTGTTCCCATGGTTCAGAACGAGGCTCGAAGAGACCTGACAGAAGGAGTCAGTGGGTCGGAACGAGGCGTCTGACATGCTGGCGAGGGATCCCCGGCTAGATCTAAGGAAGAATCTCCGTGAGCGATGATGAGCAAACAGGGCCGGGAAGCGGGTTCACATGTAGTGATCGCAAAAACAACGCCGCCTGTCGCAAGCTTGCTCCGGTTGACTCAGCCAGCAGCAGGTATATCGATATTGAAAACTCACCAGCCGAGTACGAAGCGGTTTGCCCAAGACCACTGACCACATAGAACCCACATTATCATACCGATTTCTCCTTCCGACCCCGCAAGCACACCCATTGTCTAGCACAAGGCTTCAAGAAGCGTGTTTCAGCGTTCCCCAGACAAGTACCAAGCGGGCATAGATCCAGAGCCGTTCGAGAAGTGTTTGTGGGGTTGCAACTCATGAGCGCACTCGCAGGCGCAGGCGCCCGTGATGATGACGATAAGTACTTCGTTCGGACCGGGAAAGGATGGTCATATTAGAGACCGGTTTAAACGTGCCCAGCAGCATCCACTCTATGGTTACCAGTATACCACGCAAGAGTGAGGGGAGGTAAACCGAGGCAGGACCAGGCAGGACATATGATGGTAAAGGATCGAGAGCAAGATCTGGCCAGCGCTTTTCCCATACGCAGCGTCTCAGCCAGCTGGTACTTGATTCCGGACGCTCATGTCGACACCGACAACCTCCCACGCCCACACTAGATTTCGTTTCCGGAAGCGCATTCGTCTGCGATTCTCGATGCATTCTCAAACCCCAACTTCGCTGCCATGGCTGACGTGGAACACATGGAGTCCGGACTCGCCGGAGACTCAGATTAAGTACCAACGAACGGGTTGGTCCCAATGGTGATCCACCACATGGACTCACAGCTGGTTAGGTACCGCATCGTCGACGAAGCTAGACAGGATGTTTCCTCCGCGTGAGGCTCACAATGCGCGCCCATAGGACCCGCATTCACGGAACTCCGAAGTCTCCGTGGACGCTCGGCAGAGGTTCCAAGACGCGAGAACATAGATGCAATATACTCATGCAGGGGAGCGTCGACGAGTTCTCGATGGCTGGATAAGGTATACTACCGCAGCTACTGGCCTACTGTTACTATGTGCTCAAGGCGCCACCAGATCATGGTGTGGTCCGTCCGGCAGGTTAGTGAGCTATGCCAGTGTGCGCTGCCTTGCAGCCGTCCATGCTACGTAAGAGACTTCGGCGGACCTGGTACGAGTATGCCGCTCATATCCCCAGAAGCCGCGCCCACCATCCCAGCCACGACGCATTCGACGGGACTGACTCATTCTCCTCGATCAGGTTTATTCGCCGGATCCCATACAGGTGCTTCCATTCCAGCCTGTGCAAAAGGAAGCTCTCAGCGTCTTGAGCGGTCCACCATACCCGTGGGTTTGAACACCGGAGCGTCAACGCTACTGGCCAAGAAGCAGCCCGCAGCATGGCACAGCTGCAGGCACTTTCCGGAAGAAGCTTGTCCTCGGATTGGTCTGTGATCCTGGAAGCATGGAATGCACAATCTGAGTCGCTGAAATCAGCGCGTCTCCTTGGCCGGATGACATCTGTCCAAGGGTCCTGTTCCACCGTGCTCGTCCTTGCCATTCCTGAGGGCGTTCTGGATTTCTGCAGACCAGTATAATCGCGCATCATGACACTCATCGGTATACCGCGAGGACGGGGCGGAGGCCCTCGCTCAAGCGGCGGCGCATTTAAGTGCCCACTCTGCCGACATCCTCCCCCTTGTTCCTGCTTCTCCACCCCGTCCGAGCTGTTCAGGCCATGGATCCAAGCAAAGTGAAGCCAACGGACAAGTACAACTTGTCTCGCCGCATGGAGCCTTTCCGAAACATGGTCAGCTACCTTCCCCGTCGATGCTCACCTCACTGACCAGTGCCCATAGATGCTCGACAACGCGTCGCGATGGTCCTTGGAAGAAGAACAAACTTCCGCACAGCACGATCAACTCTCGCACGAAGACGATCTGGCGGACACAGCAGCCGCCTTATCGACGGACCCGATCGTCCCGCCCAGCAACGCAACCTACACGTTTAATCAGCGTGGTGCGACTCCAGGCATGTCTGTTCCAGCCAACATGGCGCACAGCGCGTCATCAGGCCCACTGTCTGCAAGCGTCTCTGTAGAGTCGTTCCCCATTGTACCGTATGGGAATCCTTTGTATTATGGACCCCGCCACGCGAATCCCCAGTACAACGCCGTGTTCCCACAGCCTCCACAACCTCCGCCGGCTTATTATCCACCCAGCGAAGCCCCCGCGATGTCTCCGCTCTCCCCTCCTGCGTTCAGTCCCCCGCCGCCGAGTTCCGCGATACCATCGCCTGCAACATCCAGGCGCTCTCTGTCGGTACCGCAGGCCCCGGCCCCCCAGGTGTGTCGGGGATTGTCAGAGCCCATTGCTCCCGCAAACAGTGGCTGGTCACCTGCGCACAACCCACGGAGGCTCACACACGATGTAGGCTCAGTGCGCATAGTCGACAGGATACCGGGAGTGTACTACATCGTCGATACGAGCGCCCTTTCCCCAGACGCCGTCACCTATGGAGCCTTCGGCCCCGGGTTCTTCGTCCCAGATCAAAGAGCTATGCAGAGTCGCACACCCCAGGGTTCATCGACCGGTGATGGGCGGCCGCAGTTCCCTTCTGCCGCTCAGTGGTGTCAATCCCCTTATGCCCCCACAACTCTCGGCCCTTCTCCCATGGGCGCACCACCTACATGGCCTTCTTTCGAGGGTTCTGGAGACATGAGAGATATTCCGGGCCCGTTCGGAGTGCAAGCTATGAGCTCCGCATTCCCTCAGGTATGTCCCCTTCGTCATGCGTATCCCTCCCATCCACAGCGCCCTGAGTTCCTGCTTGCAGCACTATCCCGTTGCGAGCGGAACAGGGCAGATGTATCCTCCTCCCTCATTCCCGGGCTCCCACCAAGCTCAGAGTCCAGATCCGCCAACGATCCGGCGTCCTCGGCGGAAGCGCGATCCGTCCGAGACAACCAGTGGGGACGGGCGTGCGGGGCCCTCGCGGAAGATCGTCAAGAAGAGAGGCGCTGCTTCTGGTACGGAGGGCAGCTCTGGTGGTCGAGATGATCGCTCAAAGACGGGCAAGGGGTCCGGTCCCCCGGGTGCTGGGATGTTCAGCTTGCATGAGGCTCCTCCCCCATGAGTCACCAGGTGCCTGCAGAAGGCCCGGCAACATATGGACCTTTGTACAATAGTTCGATGCTCGGACTCGTCTCTCATACTAGCACTGCTAACATTATCATGGAATCTAGAACAGTCAGGAACAGTTTGTGATCTAGTCACGATGACCAAGATAGATATGGAGATGAGCGAAGCAGACTCAGTGTCGATATGGCTGGCGACGAACACGACTATCGTCTCAGCGCCATAGTGACAGGCAATCCTGGCCGCGAGGCAGTGAAGTAGTCCTTGAACTCCTTCTCGTACGTCGCCGGATCCCATCCATCCCGCAGCCTGAACACGAAGTTCCTCACCAGCTCGACGATGACCATGCGCATCTCCAGCATCGCCAAGCCCTTCCCGGGACAGTTCATTGGTCCTGCGGAGAACGGCGTGAACGCCGCCTCGTTGTGCACGAACTCCGGAAAGCCCGCCTTCTTCAAATGAGATGCGGAGGACGGGAGTCGCGCCTCTTCGTAGCCCAGCTGACCAGACGCAACGAGCCAGCGCTCTGGCCAGAACTCCTCGGGAAAGGTGAAGTTGCGGGGATCGCGATGGAGTGCTAACGTGGGCAGGTACACCGACGTGCCTGGAGGGATCTCACTGCAGCACGAGCTTCCTGTCAGTGCTGGACCCCTGAGAAATATTGACGGACGTACACAGCTCCAAGTACAAACGGGGAGGCATTGTGAGGCACTTGGCGTTGAGTACCCAGAGGAACCGGTGGATAGAGCCGAAGGGCTTCGTTTCTGCGGTAGAGTCGGTCAGTCGAGCATAGCTATAACGGGAAGACGCTTCCTGACATCACTGCGTGCAGGTAGGGCATCTCGCGATGATGCATCGTCTCCGAGCTGGACTCTCCAAAAAGAAGGTACAGAGTGTCGACTTCAGCTTGCAGCTTCACATAAGTCTCTGGATGCGTTAGCAGTAGATAGAACACGCTTGTCATAGTCAGTGAAGCAGTGTCCGAGCCCGCAACGACTGCCAGGACACCATCGTCCGCGAGCTCTCGCAAGGGCGGAGGAGCCTTGTCTGGGAGGTCTTCGTTGCTCTATCGCAGTGCGTCAGTACTGATGGTCCTGCACAAGTAAAGATCACTCACAAGGTAGTAATACAGATCTCGGGTCTTCGACCCTCTCTTGAACCGCTCCTCAGCGAGCCGTGCGGTGGTCTGTTGCATCGCAAGTAGAGGTTTGACTGAGCCAGGAAGCTTGAAGAGGTACGCGCCCAGCCACGGTAGAGTGTGAAGTATCGTCGCAAAGCTGCGAAAGAGATGAGTTCACCCCGCGAATCATAACGAGCTCCGGTGCGCACATCATGCCTTCCTCGATGATGGACCAGACGTTATTCTTGTCGCCGTCCTTCAGCAGTTCGGAGCCTCCGCCGAATCTGCAAGATGGGTCGTAAGCTTATGAATGAAGGGGCAGCGAAGAAATAATACGCCATGTCAGACATGAAGTCGTATCTAGTAGTCGACAGGTCGCGTTAATATCGCTCGGGGATGCATCAATCGAAGATAGACTTACGCAAAGTACTTGAGCCACAGTCCGAGGTCGATGATCCCAGATTGCTCTCGGAGACGTCGGATGAGGAGTTGCAATCTATCGACGATGAGAGGTTCGTATTCCTTCAGGGCGCTCTGGTTGAGCCCGCGGTTCCATGGACGTCGACGCTGCAGATGGTAGGGTATATCCTGGATACCTGCCATAGATACGTGCTCGGGAGCTACGGAGGCACCGACGTGGTCTGTACATCTGGGGTTAGCCACGCAGCACGAGGTCGCAGAGGTCGTTCACCAAACTTACATGGACCTTTCGGAAGACCTGCAGGACCCAGCAGGGGTCCGACAAGTGACGCATCGGCGATAGACAGCTCATTGGGTCCTGGGATCCTTTCATCATCAGCAATGACTGAACCTCGTCAATTGAAGCGACGCACCACTCCGGACTATGTCTCCATACTTTCGATGCATGTCTGCGAATGCCCAGGCACGGTTGCCAGTGCTGGCCAGTATGGCTGGTCCAATCATGGAGACTCTGCGCCAGACAGGACCCGGGTATCGCGCAAGTGGATGGAGCGGAGAGAGCCGGTAAATGACAGTAGACGCGACAACCGCAGCGACGTAAGATGCCAGCGCATTACCGAATGCAGTTGGAAGTGACGATGAACAGTACGGTCGCGAGGAGACGTATGCTGCAACGAGTGCAGGAGGGACCGGAAAGAGGCAGGCATGACAAGAGACACTGTAGATTTCGTAACGACGGAATGCCTGGTGCGCAATCTGTCAACAGCAAGATTAGATCACCAAACGCAACGATGAAGCGAATGACGCACAATGGCAAGGGGGACCGTCAATGGAGAAACCTCGCGTAGAGACATGGATGTCCTTCAGATGTCTCGGAGGTCCTCAAGGAGTCACTTATCAGTCCTCGTCGCCACCACGGAGAGCGAGGCTGACAGTACTTATGCCAGTGCTGGCCGGCAGTCCAAGCCATTTGCAATAATCTCGTCGGCAACGTTGCGACTATCGGATTTCGATTGGGGTGTATAGGTGAGGCGATTGAAAACGGGATCACTCACTGCTTGGCAGTGTCTCTCCAGGCTCCTCGGAGTCGCAAGTAAGACCTGATCCCGGGATTACGAGATAGCGTGCTGACCTGTGCTGACGCCTGAACGTCGCTCCACTCGCGGCGCTCGTGCCGTGGTCGGATGGCTATGTTGGCTGCTGTCCCTGCCATAACAATAGTGAGACTACTGAGCAGAGCAAGTACGGACGTCGACTAAGGTGCCTACCCGACCAACCACTGTCATAGACGACATGCGAACATGACGAGCGACGGGTGAGGAAAGGCATGTGCATATTTGCATATCTTCTATCTACGATTACACAACAGAAATACAAACCGACGACGGACGCGACCGCGGGCGACGTTCGACCGCCAGCCAGCCCAAAGCGCGGCGGCGCCCAGTCGTGACCAACGACGATTAGCCCCGCCCTGATCCAGATATCCGAGGGCGCGCGGCAAGGTATACCGTACGAGACAAGCGAGGAAGACAAACGATCGAACGGGACACGGGTAAACGAGAGGCAGGGGTGTCAAAGCGAGACGGGGTAACAGGCTGCGGAGCAGGAAACTAGAACACAAACAGCCGTACAGAGAGGAAGAGAGAAGGGAGACGACGAGCCAAGAGAAAGATGGGCAAAGATGCAAGAGCGAGGGAGGGGAGGGGCCGCACGCGACGAGGTGAACGGATACAAGATACGCGTGTACAGTTTCGTGGGTGTGGGGGACGCGCGGGGGAAACGGCGGGGCAGGGGAGTCCGAGAGTGTTAGATAGATACACATAGAAGCAGCAACGGAGCGCGAGCGCAATCACTCGCGCGCAACCCAGTCAGTACTTCGAGACACCAGCTCGATAGAGCTGTCGATCGTCCAGAACAGACGCTCGATCGCGCTCCGGCCACTCCAGCTCTTCTGGTCGCGGAGCACCTTGGCCTGCACACTCAGTCAGCACGCACGCCAACCTACGCCAACAACGGAAACTCACCTGCTGCGCGCCAAAGTTCCGTTGGTCGAGTGCAAACGTATCCGCCTGCTCGTCCAGCGCCTCCGACAGGATCTGCATGTCCTGCATGATTGCCTGGATGGCACGGACGGTCGACAGCGCGAGCATCTCCTTGCGGTTCCTCGGCGCGATGCTTCCATCCCGCTGTGGCGGAGGCAGCGCTTGCGAGATGTTCTGCAGCACCGTGTGTAGGATCCGCCGCGTCTCGCTCAGCAGTTTCTGCGCCTGCGGCATGTTTCGCCTCGACACCAGCACGAGCATGCGCGTGATCATGTCTGAGGCAAGGAGCTCCATGCGCCTGCGGACGATGACCGGGTCGGAGCCACCGCTCGTCGCTGCCGGGGTGCGTGGCCGGCTGCCCGTGTTGGGGAGGAGAGTGACAGTGAGCAGAACAGGGTGCGCCAGACGCGAGACGTTCTTCTGCGCGTTCGGGTCGAAGAACGAGCCGTCCACCTCAAACACGGGCACCTCGTCGATCATACGGTCCATCATGCCCTCCGCAAGGTCGGGCAGGTCGCCGATCGAGAGCGCATCAAGGCCCATGCGCTGATTGAAGACGTCCGTGGCGTTCAGCGCGCGCGGCGACACTGCGTTCTGGGGCGAAATGGGGCTTTGCGAGACGTCGCTGTTGTCCAGCTCCAGCTCGACGAGCATCTCCTTGCGCTCCCCATACCGGAGTTCGCCGAGCTCGACGTCGACATCGCGGCCGTCCGACGAGAGGATAGCAAGCGGACCACCAGAGATTTTCCGGATGCGGAATCGGTTGCCGTCGACAATCTTCAGGTGCAGCTTCATGTTCATGATCGCAATGGACATCATGCCGCCGATGCATCCCGCTAGGCAATCCCGGAGGTCGTACCAGTCCTTGACAAACGTGTACGTCCCGCTTGTGTGGTTCGACATGAGCCAGAGCGATGCCGGGTCATGCGACCGGCCGTAGCCGAACGAGTGGATGGGAACGTTTGCAGCCTCGGCACGCGCGAGCACCAGGTCCATCTGCGCCCGCCGCGTCGTGTCTGACGAGTCGCTGACAAGCACGAAGCCCGTGACAGGGTTCCGCGACTTGCGCTGCAGCACGATGTCCAGCCCTGTGATGCGACGCAGTCAGCACGACGTCAATCAGTCAAAGTCGAGACAGGGCGCCCATAAACGTCACTGCGACTCACCATTGTTGACAGCCGTCACGACGTCCGTCTTGTCCTCCTGCGACACCCTGACGAGGAACTCGTCGTCGAACTCCTCCCGCCGTCCGATGTCCTCAATGAACTTGGACAACCGCTGCCGGCTCGGCGCCTTCCCGACAGACAGGAACGGCGTCCTCCGCACTCTCCCGCCAATGCCCACCTCGAACGTAACCAAGCTCAGGCGGTCTTTGGGCGCAAGCGACGCGAGGATGAAGTCCAGCGACGTCCTGATGACGCGCATCTTGAGCGCAGCCGTGCTCGGCGTCGAGTTCGGGCCGGGCACGGAGATGACGAGGATGAGGTCCATAGGCGCATGAGGGAGCGGGGTGAGCGAGTTGGACGGCCCGGTGGACATGTGCGGGGCCACGAGCGGTGTCGGCGACGAGTACCTGCTGAGCTCGTCGTCCTCCTCGAGCGTAGACAGTTTCTGGTGGAGGCCCGCACGCGGTCCGAGCGAAGCGGAACCATACGACGTGTTAGAAGACACTGTCGACCGCGCTGATCCATTCAGCAAGCTATCGGCGGTACTGACCGTGGTGTTCGTCGTGCTCCCGCTGAGCATGCGCATCGCCTTCTGGTTGCCGCCGAATTCGTCGCTGAGCATCCGCGCCGCCTTTGCGCTCCCGCCGAACTCCTCCAGATCCGGAGACCGCCCATAGTCAGTTTGTGATGGTGGCTGCTGCGCTTGTACGCTCGTCTGCTGGTAGAGCGCGACAAGTGCCTGGATATGCGCCTTCCATGTCTCCAAGGATGACCGGTCCTTGAATATCAGGATGAACGAGTCCAACCGCTCGTCCTCCATGTCAATCGTCAGACTCAGCTCGCCAGACACGGACGTATCTGTGACATGCCGGATGTGCCTGATGTAGATGCGGCCCTTCAGGCGGAGGACGCCACGCTGCGAGTTACCGCCGCTGATAGAGCCGGACCCTGTGCCGTCGCCGAACGCGGACGCCGCACCCGCGGAGGAGAGGAGGCGGCCAAGGGTCCGCTTCTTTTCCTCGACAACGCAGATGATCGCCTCCTTGAACAGGTAGACGAAAAACTCGCGCACGAGCGCGTCTCGCCGTACCGATAGAAGATCGTACATCTGGAGCGGCCCAAGTCCGGAGAGAGGGTGGCCTTTCCAGTCGATGATACGGTTCCTGAGGTCCTCCGTAATGGCGCTGAATGGTGAGTTGTCCTCATCTTGGATGATCTCGCGCTCGATGGGTGAGGTCACGAGCGGGTCATGAGATGTCGAAGGGGACATGTGGTGGGAGCCAGACTGCGACTGCCGGTCGGCAGAGATGTATTGGGACTGTGGCGACATGGAGAAGTCGTTCGAATGAGGGCCAGAATGTACAGAGTGGTTGCTGCCGTCGCGGTAGACGCTTGTGTTCTTCGGCGTTGGCGTGAACGGCTCGGACATGGGCATGACGGAGCCGGGGACAGTATTAGTCCGTTTTCCAGGGAGCTCGACCACAACGAGACATGTCAGCGGTTGGCTCGCGTCCGACGTCCGCGTGATGGATGCGAACTCGGATTGGACGTGAATCGAGGGAGCAACGACGTAGTGCGATTGCTCCTGCGAATGGGCGGACTTGTGTTCGACAGGGTCGTCCTCAGTCGGATCGAAAGGCTTCTGAGGCACCGCGCCACGTCCGTGCGGGTGTCCGTGGCCGTTAAACGAGCGCATAGAGGAGGGCGTGTCGCGTCCGGGGAAGAGTGCTTGAACAGCAGGATCACCCATTCCAGTCAAGGCGGCCAATTCTACGAAATCTCAGGACCGGTTTTGTTCGCAGAGACTGTGTGTACGTACTGTTAGATTTGCCTCCATCGCCGTCGCCCACTTTCATCGGTCTTCTACATACTCCGCAGACTCCAAGGTTGGACTTGCGGATAACACCGCCGGCACGAGATGGACCCGGCGGTGGGCCATAGACAGCGGTGAAGCATGCCTAGAGATCAACCAAGGTTAGCATCGCGTAGAGCCGTGGATATGGAATGCGTTCGAAAATGAATAGAAAAAGGTCATGAGAAGAGGGTCGATATCGCTTCGCTCGTAAGTTGTACCGCCACTGCCATATGCGGTTCAGCCCGCCAATACGCGGGACCTTCATGACATTTGGAGCAGAGTGCGGGAGAAACAGGGGCGATATTGATGAAAGTCCAGAAGCGCATGGGAGAGTAATCGCAGAGGAGCGACGACATCGCTTCGCTCCGAGACGACGTCTTTGCCACTTCGGTCCAGACGTCCAAGTCGTGAGCCTCTCCCAGCACTATCAATGTGCTCCGTTACCACTGCTTCCCATCAGGTGAGACTAGCTTCATCGATGGTGAAGCTGCCCACATGGAATGCCAAGTCATACCAAGAGTCGGAAAGTGGAAGCAGCAGCTCGGCTACAATAGAGCCTGGACGACCTTGAAGAGCGAGCGGTAGGTCGACGGTCCGACCTGTCGACTCGTCCCCGCCAGCGGAGCGCTCACGCTCGCTGTGGTCCGACCTCAAGTATGGTGATGCTGGGTAAAGCACATCGCCCGTACGAGATGAGCACAATGCGGCCGACCGACGGCTCCTCGCAAACCGCATACCAGACTCCCTGATACCAGCGCATACGAAAGCAGTGCTTCGCTCACAATACACGCGTCATTACCAAATATGGTAGAAGCGCATTTCGAGGCCCTAAAGCTTGCGCGACACCGTGGCGGTCTCAACCCCAGATACGGCTCCGTTCCAGGGGTCCCGCCCGACAGAAGCCTGCTAGAGTTGCAACCTTACAGGCCGTAACGCCGGGATACCCTGTGAGGCCGCCACGCGTTGGCCCGAATCAGAGCGAGATGGCGGGAGCGGGCTCGACCTCCAACGTGTCGAGGACACGTCCGCAAGAGCACGTCCTCGACGAGGCTCAAGGTGGAAGCGGGTCTGCTTGCAGTGGAACGGGCAAGACGAACCAGAGAGAGCGGACGGGCCATGCGAGTCTCAGCGACCCCCTCCCCAGCTTCCGTGGGAGTGAACACGCTCGCACCCAAGCGACCTCGACTCTGGGCGCGAGTCCTGGCCCATGGAGAGTACGATCGCGCAGCGAGGAGGACTGGAAGTAGAGCAACTGCGGGGTGGGCGTAGACGCGGGACGTGGGACGTGGGAACCGATGCGGCGTTGGAGAGCGCAAGGCTACCCCGTCGATACGGGGGTATGGGGAAACGCAGCAGATGGGAAGGAAGTGAAGAGCAGGAGGATCTCGGGAGCAAGAAGCGCGGCAAGAGAGAGCTCACCTCGTGAAGGGAGTGTCCACACTCGGGGACGATGTGAGGCTTCTCTCCCGGGAGCCTGAAGGACGAGCTCAAGGGCTCGAGACAGACGGGGCACTCCTCCTCCTCGTCTGAGGCGTCGTGGCTTGATACAACAGGTAGGGGTGCGGCGACCATGGAGGCGTAAGGATGGAGATGGCTGCTGTCGGCGTTCGAGGAGTACGACGGGGGCTTTACAGAGGAGTTGGCGGAGTATGCCGAGCGCAGAGAGGCCTCGGAGGTCGCGCGGTGGGGCGAGCGGTGGAAGACGGAGCGCACGGAGGCGGCGAAGGAGCTGGCCTTGTTGGTGGTGGATGCCGTGCGAGCACGGGGGGTGAGGAGGGGAGAAGAGGGAGGAAGGATGTGATGGGAGTTGGACTGATGAAGCTGGGAGGACTGATGCCTGACGGGCGTGCTCTGGGTCTGGTTCTTCGGAATCCAACCTGTCGAGGCGACAGACGAGAATTCCGACCTCATGCGGGAGCACGCCGGAGAAAGAAAATAAGGAGAAAACGAGTGGTCCTTGCCGTCGCTCGGGGGGCGGGGCGGTCGCGGTCGAGAGTGCAGCAGCAAGGAACGCCCCGCCAGCGACCAGTAAATTGCAACCCAACCGACCGATCCAGATCTCCCTTGTTTTCGCAGCATTCCCCCATCCGCCGTCCCTGCCTCCTCCCGACGACGCGCCCACCCGCGCTGCATCCATTGTCGTCCCGCTCGAGCGACGCGATTCCCTCGCGCCCAGCGACAACGGCGTGCGGGGCACAATGGCATTGGCGGAGCCTTCGCCGCGCCCACATATGGGAACGCTCTGCCGGCCGCGGCCGCCCTGGATTGCCCCCGTTATGGAAGGTTTACAGGCGCCGGCTGCTGTCAGAACTCCTCCGTGCGTCCTCTTCTCGGTGTCACAGCTTGTCTTCTACCATCATGTTCGCTATCAAACTCTCAGCCGCGTTCACCGCCGTCTTCCCAACCTTGCACCCTCGGCGACGTCCGCGGCCACGGACGCGCGAGCACGCTCGAGGACGTCCCCGCACTCGATCCGGGCTAGAGGCGCACGATCGGGCCACATGCATATTCGCAGGTGCACATCGGCGATATGAATGAGCCTCTCTGTCGCCGGAAACGAGCTCGAGCGTCCAATCTATGAGCTGAGCCACCGCCTCAATTATTCCCATGCGCCGCCAGTGGCCTGGGACGTCTCGCGTCGGGGGTAGAGTAAGCATCAAGGAAGGAGGGCGAAACCTTCTTGGGTAAGTAAACGTCGTTGATCGCTGCCTCGACCTGTCAAATCAGACCCCGGCATGAATGCAGCTCGACCTCGATATCATATGTCAGCCCAATCATCTCCTCGGCCTTGCTCGTCGAACGGGCAAGATGTTCGTGGTCCACTTCCAGTGTCGCCGACGCCTATGACGATAGGCTCTGGGAAGACGGCGACAAGAACATCGTCGCGGTATCAAAGTATGTCGTGCTTCTCTCAGTTCTGCTCTCACAGCCGACCCGCTGACCACCCACCCACCTAATCCAGCACAGCACCAGTGATAGATATCCTCCCTGCATGATGGATGTCAGCATCATGTTCCGCGTACAGGGGGGACTGCGGCCTTTGTGGCACTACGAGCTCACTTCCAAGCACTCGTCCAGCGACGCCTCAATACCCGACGTTGTCATTCTGTCGACGTTCGTGCGATCAATACCCGCGCATGTCGCGCTGGTCGACGTCCGGGAGCCAACGTCATGATCTGCAGTGACTACATGGGGTCTTCTCTGAACCTTCCCTCGCCGGCACCCTCGTGATGTGGCTTGAACCCTGAGCTTCTCCCGTCCCCGTGGAATCCTAGCCTCCCTGCTTCGGGATATGGCGCATGCACTTGGACGCCCAGCTGTCCAACCTGTTATCGAAGGTGACATCCCGTCGGGCGTTACTATCGGCAGTGACAGGCGGAAGTGTAACCACACGCTCGGGGCATATGTGAGCTGCAGCGGGCTTGTCTCCATCGACCCGTTGTCTGACATGTTCTCCCTGACATGTAGGTCAGCGTCTTGCGCGACTACAACAATATGATGCTGTCCTAGCTGTGCGCGATATGTTCGCAGCGAAACGCGGTAGCCGGGTTATCGGAACTTTCTCCGGCTCCCTGGCTTTGGTGGAGGATCGCTGTCTGCAGATGAGCTATCGAACTCGAGCTTGATCACCATACTACGCCGACTGCGAAACGGGCCTGATGATCCTGGTGCCAATAGTGGACTGCGGTCTCTTTATGATGGCCTACTCAGTACTCAGTGCTCGCTCGCCGTCACAGAGATTCAACAGCGCTCCCCACCATCGATGCTTGCGAGCATCTGTGCAACATACGCTCCCACCACTTCCTCAGTATCACTTGCGTACCTGACACTCTGTGATCTCCCTTTTGAGAAGCGCATTCTGCACTGCCTCCGACGTCCTGCAGCTGACTAGTGCCTGCTCATCTGCTCACCTCCTCGCTTGGTCGTCCTTCATCGCTGCAAATCCGTGAGTCCGAGTCTATGTAGGATCGGCGTCCACTCATCGCCCTTCCCCGCACCCACCGTCCTACGCAGTACACATAGTATGACGTGCACGATTGCACACACTCATACTGAACATATGGCCCTGAGACTCTCCCACATCGCGCACGGACTCGACGGTCACGCAAGTACGAGAACCAATCACCGCCCGTCGTACGTCCCACATAAGTACCATGCCGACTGACCCGTGGTCACGTCGTCGCTACCATCTCGGTCCAACAACTCCCCTTCCTCGCGGGCTGCAACTTGCAAGCTTGCTCCCAAGTCCAGAAGCTTGGGTGAACGTTCCTGCCGCGCGCACCCTCAGCTTCAGGCGCGCCATCGTCCGGGCTTCCGCCGTCCCGGCGGTCGAGAAACACACGACTGTCACGACAGTGTGGCTATTAGGGCCCCAGGCCGTTCCGCGAAGAACAAGCTCGTGTGGCGACGGTCGGACGAATAGACTAAATTTCATGCCGGCTGTCGTTCTGCGGGAACGCTCTAGCCTCAGCCTGCCTTCGAGGACGTCTGATGCCAATTTGGGGGTTCGAGGGCGGGCGCAGCGAGCGCGACGGGTGAGCTGATCATGCCCACCGTGCAGCTTGCGATGTAAACAGGCGCCGCATGGATCTGTTGGGAGGTAATGGTCACAAGGCGCTGTAGTGTAGCGGTTATCACTTGAGATTCTGAAGAGTGTTCTCATAACCCAGGTTCGATTCCTGGCAGTGCCTAGACGAATGTGATGAGCGAGTTTTTTGTTGCCTCAGAGGCTCACAAGTGACAAGTGAACTAGTGAAGCAACGGGAGCGTAGACATTGACAATCTTTTTTTCGACTCACCGTGCGCGTCATTCACGACGGGCCATGTCACATGTGCCCAGTTTCATGGCCATCATACTAATAGTTCGCTTCGCTTTCAAGTTACATCTGGCCAGTTCGAACAGGTAAGACCGCTAACTTGAATTTCATCCTCTCGCGAACATAGGCCTAGGGCGGTTCCCGGACATTGCTGATCTATCATACACGCTAGAGGGAGACTCGTGTACACACAGCTGCTTATGTTGTCTGCTCATCACATCTTCTGGTACATGAACCAGTGCGCGGACGGGCTCAACGTATCCAGCTGCCCACCCGGCATTTTCGAAGACACTGCAACAGCCACATGGCCTGCGACCATCTTGCACTCCAATAGGTCGCCATTGTCGTCCACGGTGACGTCGACCTCGCTATAGCCAGCGGGGATTGAGCCGGTGGGGATGGCGTAGTACGCGACGCCATCGACCTCGAGCCCTCCATGTCGACCTAGATCGCCCGCCCGTGAGCGGAAGGTGTCGCTTCCAGTACCGCAGAATGGGCACTCACCACGCTCGACCAAGCTGCGCTCTGGCTCCTCCTGTGTTTTTTCTGGGGTGCGCGAGGCTTCCGCGGCGGCGGTGCCCACCGATCCTTCCCCCCCGCCCGAGTCTTTCTTGGACGACGACTTGCGTGCCGCGCTCTTGCGGAACAGCGCAGGCAAAGCCGCCGAGAGCCGTTTGCCCGCCCGCGCCAGCGAGCGGCCCTTGCCAGACGCAGCATCGGCGGGCTCCTTCCACTGCGGACGCACGACCGGAGGCGGAACCGAGGGCTGCTTTGGCACGACGGTCGGCGGTCCGTCCCAAGGCCGCCACTTACCTTCGTGCGACCACAGGCAGAACGCGGTGATCCAGCCGTCCACGGCGGGCACCCCGCAGGAGACGGATGTATGGTGCACGACGTGCTCCCAGAACTGGACGTCGGGCTTGCCGTCAAAGGCGTCGACGAAGCGGCGGAGGATGGGGCGCAGCATGTCGGCCCATATGGATGGCTCGTCGCCGAGCTCGTAGAGGCGGTAGAGGCGTCGGTGTATTTCCTCCCAGTCGGCTTTCTCGCCTTCGAGCGTCACGGTCGGGATTCCACACTCGATGGAGATGAAAAACTCGAAGTATCTGCGCCGGGATACGAGGGTTAGTGCGATGCTGGTGAGGACGACAGGCTTGGGAGAGTCGTACGCTTTCAGAGTAGACATCATGACCATGGACCCGATCGTCCGGTCGTGCCAAGTGGTGGTGGTAAAGTCCGGGAGGATCCATTCGACGAGCGTGCTGTCCACGACCTTGGTAACAAGTGAGATGGGTGGCTTCAATACGGGGACGACAAGGAGCGTACGTTTTGGTGGATCAGAGATGCAAATTGCCGGGAGATGCCAGCATAGTCGACTGAATAGCGGTCCCCGGACGTCGTCACCTGGAGCCTCTTCTTTCCTTCGTGCGCGACGAAGTAAGAGCGCAGATCTTCAGCATGCGCGTTCACACTGCAGACCCGTTAGGTCAGCGACCAGTAGTCATGATCAGAGAAGTCTGACACATACTAGAAGCTCAGCTGGGTAAGGATCGCCAACCAGACGTCGTCCGGCCTGCCAATGGCCACGTCCCATCAATCAGCCTGGCACGTCAGCAATACGAAGATGGACACACACCGTATCCGTAGATGATGATGGGATCCGTAGGCCTCCAGCACAGCATGCACGAAGCCATTGCTCTTCGGCACGAGGTTTGTGATGTTATCGCGGTTGATGGAGGACTGCAGCATGTCGCGACATTGTGATGCCTGACCCTCGCATGCCGCTCTCAAGACGGCGTTGTGGCTGAGGGGCTGCTGCCCCAGCCGATAGGCCATGGGAACGTGGTGGGCGACATCGAAAGTCACCGGCATGTCGATAAGTAGGTGGGGAGGACGTTGGGGATTTGGACGAGGCTTGTGGGGTTTATATCCGTGCTATCGGCGTCCTAGGGCGTAGACTGTGCTTCACACGTTTGACAGAGTGGAACCACGATGCAGTAGAAGGAAGACACAGCTACAAGGAACGGTCAGGCCCTGCTCTTCTTGATGAAAGTCTGGAATACCCGATAGAAATAATCGTTATAACACCTGACTTGTGTTCTTCTCATGACGGGCCCGGGCAGTGCTGACATGGGTAACTTTGCTTGAAGTTGAGGTATCCAGACTCGTCCCGACCCGCTCATGTATTGGAGAGGTCTGCTACGAGTACTTATCAGAAGGCTCGTGGGGGCAGTGCGTGAGAAATAGGTGCCTTTTTGTCTGAACGTACTTCGCTAGGACTTCTGGCCTGTGAATGTGTAGAAGGGTCCTCAGTGAACTAGTGACCGGCAGCCATTCCGTTGCAATTGTTCACGCTCAGGAGCCGAATATGCCATGATCGGAAGCCCAAGTACAAGTCATCACAGTGGAGGTTCGCTGCAACAAGGATTTAGTTTCTGCTGCACTGGCAGATGCCGTCGCATCCCGGTAGCAAGTATACATCCGACTTTCGTCCGACCAGACAGACAGCCATTAATCCCAAGGCACGACACGACTCCGCGTAGCGACCTCATCGCGCGTGACGCGTTCAACAGGCGGCCCCGTCATCCTAAGGACCGGCCGCGACTTCGTTTGTCGACAATTCGAGGGATCGAAGGCGTGGCCAGGGAACCATACGGCATATGCATATTCCGGATAAACAGCTGGTGCGTGGTTTGCGAAGTTAGAATTGCTGCGAGCTCGCCCAAAGCTCGCCTTACAGTTCCTCGACGTCAGAACAAGTAAGAACCGGAGCAGTCATGATGCTTAATATGATTCCTAGCAGATTAGAACGCAGGGTAAATCATGCCTACAAAATCTGCACCCTACGGAAGGCGCAACTGAAATATGAGGATTAAGCGGAGGTAACTCAACCGTTGATGCATGATGTCCAGCAGCGAGGTATGCCACGGCGCTCTCCCCACTGGGAGACTTGTGATCGTGATGGCCTTCAGAGACGAGATCTGTGTCAAGATCCATCTGGTATTGCTGCTCGGAGACGGTACCAACGCCAAAGACCCGGTGAGATCGTCCACGACGTCTTCAGGCCCCGGAGTTCTTAGCCGACCGGCATGGGTCTCCCCTAGCGCAAACTTCGAATCCACTGAACATGGCTTCGACGAGCTGCGTGAGGGCCGTGGACAGCCGTTCAAACAGCTGCGAAGACTCGGTGTCTCCCACAGCAGGCTGTAGCTCAGATGCGTGAAACATGTCTTCGGAAGCAAGGGCGTCGTGGAATTCCGACGTGGACGCAACGTCGTACATGAGATTCACGCCGTGAGGAAGTCCATCAGCGAGGAGTCCACTGGGAATGTCGTCAGAGGGTGTCGTGAGGCATAAAACATGTGTATGCCCATGCCTAAACCCTAACCGTGACACGTCAGATGCGACGCCGTGTGCCATTCTGGCCGACAGTGGGGCCATGTCGCCGACATCGTGAATTCGACTAGTAGGGGCGCGGTGTGGCACGAAGGTGTCGTCGTTACAGTATTCCGGGGTGGGAGCAGCGACGTAAGGAGAGGACGGCTGTCCGACGGATCGATAGCAGGCATCCTTTGGGACAGCGAGAACAGTGGCAGGGACACGGCCCTCGAAAACTCCGAGACCAGTGATGGGCAAGGCGAGGAAGGTGTCGGTAGGCGTAGCCAGCCTCACGGAGTCCACGCTCGAACTCCCGGTGGGTGACCCGACGTGCTGACCATAGCTGCGATGCGTGAGCGGCGGACCGGTGCCTTCGCGACTCGCACTGAAGCCCTGCTCGGTTGACGCGATCATGGGATCGTCGCTATGACTGGACCCGGGCGCGGATGATTGTCTTCTGCCAGGGAAGGTGCCAGAAGGCACCACCATCCCGACGGACGACGGAGGAGCGACCGACCGAGCGGGTCCGGCGGGGGAAGGTGTATGTGTGGACGTGAGATACTCATCTGAAGACTCGTAGTACTCCACGTTCGAGGAGGGCGGATCCACGGATGAACCGTGCCGGGAGATGGATGGGTAAGTATGAGGAACCGCGGAGTTGCGCAGAGACTCAAGAGATGACCTGTAGTCCGCTGGCGTAGAAGACTGCTTGTGACCCGCCGTGTACCGCCGCCACTCCAGATCCGTCGGAGTCGAGGAAGACTGATGGGCTTGCTCACCACATTGAACTCCAGTCGGCCATGAAGGCAAAGTTGTGCATGCGAGGGAGGCAGATGTGGGGCTGTAGTGTTTTCCGAGTTGGACTTCGTCGTCGCTGGTAGGGCGAAACGACGTGGATCCTGGTGCCCTCGTTGATCCCTGAGTTCGACTCCCATCAACAGGCATCATTAGCAACAGGACGATATCCGGCTTACCAGATGGTCATTGCTATACGAGAAGGAGGTGGCGGGAGTGGACAGACGGAGACGTCCAGGGACGGCGGTGGCGGCAGCAATGGAGTCGGACGAAGGCTGGGACGAGGTTGGTTGGTTTGCTCGAGGTGTATGCTGTCCTATGGACGTAATATTGCGAACACCCCACAGTACGAACTATATCGGCCTGATGTGAGCCACTCAAACGAAGGAAGCAGGAGACACCACCCACAAATTCTTCCTTGTGCTCGATGTAATCGAAGCTTTCCGGTATCTTGCCCTTGGACCCATTTGTCTTCTGCCGTTTACCAGGGTTCTACCGCGCGAATATAAGCCACAAAGTATACTTGATTGCGTTGACTGCCTCGACGACGCACCTTTGTCGTGTCAACAGCGGGCGGCGACGACCTCGGCACCTCGTTCTTCTGTCCAGAGCTACTGCGGGGCCGTTTGTCGGCAACTGCCTTCTTCTTCGCGGGTGATTGTGTGGTTGTCATGCTGGAGGTGGCGACGGGGCGAAAGTACAAGGGCAGACGTTGTGGCGGCAGAGGACAAGGGAGTGTCCTTGTCTAGCTCCCGAACCGAGACTTATGCACCCAACGCCGTGTCGTTGTTTGGAAGGAGTACTCAGGCCTGGGATTTGTTCAGTGCGCCCTCCGCCGAGGTCTCCTACGGAATCCTACCCGATGTTGTGCCATGACTCGTGCTTGCCCCATTTCGACGTGGACCCGTGCACAGGAATTCACAACTACCGCGGATATCCGAGACAGAAGACGCGTCCTCGCGGCTGGAACTTGGTGCCAGGCTATCGGAACAGATACCAGGGCGCTGGGCGCCCAGGACCTGTCGGATACAGAGATCGGGGCACTGAATCGTCGGTGGAAACACGGTCCTGCTGCCTCGACATTTCCTCGAAGCAGGTAGGGCCGTCGGAAACACGCGGCAGGTTCCCTCAAACACGGTTCAGGCTCCTCATGTAGGCGGTGGCATTCGCGGCGGAACGTCTGATAGGTTCCCGGCCATCGGGAGGACGCTGTGCCCCGAAGAGACAGCCGTCAACGCTTTGGCCAGTGAAGCGGCTGGAACATCTGGATGTCACGAAACGGGAAGCTTCCTAACGAATTCATGTCAGGACCGCAGTAGCAGGCAACACGCGCTGTAGCCTTCGGAGGGCGATGAAATGCTCAGGTGGGGCCCGCGCCATGCTCCGGACGCCTTCGCGAGCTAGGAAGAGACTATCGCGATATCTGACGAATCCATCAAGTACACGGTCCACGAAGTCTAGGGGCTCTGTGTCCGGTGGACGATGGACCGCTGGACCCTCCCGGGTCGCTTTGACCTGGGGCGATGTTGCAGAGCGTGATGGAGCATCGGGGCGTCGCTGCTTCTAGCTTTATATGCCTTGGAGCCGACAGCATGGATAGGACTCACCAAGCAAATATTTCTGACAATTCATGCCCGTTACACCATTGCGTTATGCTTGATAGCCCACAAATATTGACATGCGACATCACGGAGGTGACGGGGGAGCGGAGGAAACGTCGTAAGTGGGAGCTGCCGACCGTGTCACTGTGCATCACAGTTGTAGCAAGGCTCAACGTTGACTGTCGCAACAACAATAAAGACGGCGACATTGTGCGCGGACGGACGGAGGAAGGCGACGTCACAATGGCCTTGTTATGCGTTACCAGACGACCTCTCCCTTGTTTCCCTACGGACAAAGCACAGAGATGAGCCAGCCATGTATCAAGAGAAAGCATACCGAGCTCACCAGCTACGTGAATCCAGCGGTATCGACGCATGAGAGGTGGTAGTTGAGGAGGAAGAGACGAGCGGCGCCCATAAGCGCCTGGGAGCGAAAGTAACCTCGAACAACGATTGCCATTTACGGACAACTCCTGATAGGCGCCGACGCCTTGGACCGAGTGCGGGCCGCACAGTGCACGAACTCCTCCTCGTCCTCGACCGAAGGTCATCCCTACCTATGCTCTCGGCTAACAAGCATGCGTTGAGGCTTGCAAGACACGCTCGACATGTACGCTGCACGCCGAGCCGTGCGGCGAGCACCGTCGTTCCGCAGGAGACCGACATCGTCATCGTCGGCGGAGGACCCGCAGGGCTCGCGCTCGCAAGCGCGCTCAGTGAGTACCGTTCTTTCGTGATAGCCCGTGCATGTGTTCTAAACTTGCCGCAGGCTCGCATTTAACTATTCGCAATGCGCTGAAAGTGTCGTTGGTCGAGGCCAGCGACCTGGACAAAGTGCGCGGATGGACCCCTCCGCTGGGCACATTCTCGAACCGCGTCAGCTCGATCACGAACGCGTCGCAAGCATTCCTGGGAGGTGCGCAGGGCTATGCTGTGTGTCTTTGCGTGGAGGATGCTCAAGGCTGGGTGAAGAGATTGGTGCGTGGGCGCACGTTGAGGAAGGGCGTACATGTCCCATGGAAGAAATTCAGGTGAGTATTCGTTGGCATCTCCCCATCTTCTTCGGTTGTGTTCGGCTACGAGTTACTTGGTTGAGCGGTCAGAGGAAAGACTTCTATGGCCGCCATGGGCAGAGGCGGCTGTCAGTGCGAATTGCGTTGCTGCTGCTCAGTCAGGCCCCTTGGTTCGCCCCTTTCCTTGAACCATCCCACAATCGTTCTCCTCGTTGGCCTCAAAGATCACATCACCAGCTCCATCAATTGCTTGGACCTGCCGCATCAGTGGACTTGCACAGTCAGCCTTGCGGCAGGCCCCTGCATGTTGTCTGTCAGAGGTCACCGCAGGGCCTACGTCCCGCCGAATGTAACGCGAGGCACCTCTTGTCGCAGAACGGCACTGTTCTCCCTACTCCCTGTTGTCAAATGTTCTGTCTAACTGTAACTCTATCCTATCAGGTCTGGGATGGCCTCTCGGACGCGCGGGTGACATTCTCCATACAAGACATCCTTGCCTCTCATCTACCCGGCATAGAGTCGCAACCTCAAATGGCGCGGCTTACGGAGAACCTTAATCTCCAGCGGGCGCTCCTCCGCCACCTCGACAGTACGTCTGCTGTCGATTTGCTCGACAAGGTGAAGGTGCAGTCCATACAGCGAGAAGAACGTGAGAGTGGCGGGTGGCCGCTTGTCCATCTTTCTGATGGCCGAGTGCTGCGCGCACGACTTCTGGTGAGTCCTCCGTGCCATCTGCGTTGGTAAGGTGCTGACCGCATTCCAGGTCGGTGCGGATGGGTTCAATTCTCCGGTGCGCGCTTACGCTGGGATCCAATCATACGGGTGGGCGTATGACACGACAGCTATCGTCGCCACCATGTTCCACCACCCGCGAACCTCGTTCCAGACGCCCAACACCACTGCGTACCAAAGGTTCCTTCCCACCGGGCCCATCGCGTTCTTGCCGTTATCGCCCACCACATCTTCTCTCGTCTGGTCGACGAAGCCGCATCTGGCTAAGGCGCTCCTGTCCTCTGAACTGGGCGTGCTCGCCAGCATGATCAACGCCGCGTTCCGACTTCCGGACGTGTCTCTCAGATACCTCCACAATCTGATTCTGGACTCTGTGAACAGCGGATCTCCGCTGAGCACACAGCAGCTGCGCGAAGAGATCTCCTGGCGCGAACGTTCGCATAACATCGATTCGCGCTCAGCGTATTCCCTCGCCGCGGACACTACGGGCGTACCTCCGGAAGACGCGGACGCCCTTCCACCGTTAGTGACGGACATCCAGCCTGGGTCTGCTGCCTCGTTCCCTCTGAGGTTCAACCATGCGGACGAGTACATCGGTGATGGCGCCGGCGCTCGTACTGTTCTCGTGGGGGACGCTGCGCACACCATCCACCCTCTGGCCGGTCAGGGGCTCAACATGGGCCTGGGCGACGTCGAGGCGCTGTTCAATTGCATCCAGAAGGCCGTGTACAACGGCGGTGACATTGGTAAGTTGGCTCTCAGAGGCTCACGAACGCGGACTCACTTCTCGCAATAGGTTCGAGGACGGCGCTGCTTCCCTACGCCCGCCAGCGCTACTTCGAAAACCACAAGATCATGGCCGCGTGCGACAAGCTGCACAAGCTATACTCGCTCACCGCAGAGCCCATCGTATGGGCACGTTCGGTCGGCGTGGAGGTGCTGAACGAACTTGACTCCGTCAAGGCGGCCTTGATGCTGAACGCGGGAAGCCAGAGCTTCCGTCGCGGGCCGTCCAGGACCCAGCTTGGTGCTAGCTTTGCCGCTGATGGTGTGGAGAGCCTGGCGAGGACCATGAGCGCGGTGAGAACGTTGTCGGAGGGTCTTGGGAACATGGTTGGTGCCGGGGCACAGAGGCTGTTGAAGGGTCTCTCGGATTCGCAACGACCATAAATCACCTCGCAGTCTAGTCACAGCATCTAGATTGTGTAGTAGCTATGATCAACGATTCACTCTCCGTTGCGCTCGAGACAGCTCAAGGAATAGCGGAAAAACCTCGCTGTAATCTCGTTAGCGCGGACGGGGCGCGTTGCCAACTGGGGACGCGCTATTTGTGCTTATTGACGCGTCTCGGCAAAGTAAGTGAGCTATACTAGGAACGCCATAATACACCACGTCAGTAACTGCGGCCTTACACGTCCTTGCCTCCTCCCAGCTACTCCCAGATCTACGCTCATTTACCTGTCCTTCTCGCCATGGGTTCTGCACAGAGCTACATTCCCCTCGCCACCGTCGTCGTTGCCGGTGCCGCCGCGTACGGCTACGCCCAGCTCAACAAGCCCAAGCCCGTGTCCCAGGGCCCATCCACATCAACTGCATCTTCATCATCCTCCAAGAAGCAGAAGCAGAAGAAGAAGGCTGGTGCGAGCGCGGGTGCAGGCTCAGGTGCAAGCACGAAGGAGGACGTGCCTGCAGAGCCGAGCGTGGTGGCATTCCCCCCTGTCGTCCCTGGGGACTTCGAAGCCGCGTCGGCGGCACCCTCCGACCCCGCGGACAGGCCAGCAGCAGCGGGGAAGCCGAAGAAGAAGAAGAAGGCCAAGAAGGCGAGTCCTGTCCCTGTCGACGCGCAGTCCGACTCGTCCGCGACCGCGCCCGAGTCCTCCGCTGCGCGCAAGCCCAAGAAGTCCGCGACCCCGAAGCCGGCTGCGCTCGACGACGACGGCTGGACGAGGGTGGAGACGAAGAAGAAGGGCGAAAGGGAAATGGCGAAGGCGGGCGCACCTGCGGGCGAGGGGCGGCCTCAGCTCGAGGTGTCGACGAGCGACGCGGGGATCACCACGTCGGCGACGGGCAATTCGTCCCCTGTGACCGAACGAACGGAGGACGAGTCGGCTCTCGCGGATAACCGGCGGACGCTGGCGGAGCGGTTGCTGCCCAAGCCGCGGAAGACGGGTGTCGAAGAGTGCGTCTCGTTCAGCTCGGTTGTCTTGCTTGTGTTGACGTAGTGACGGTAGCTTGCTTGAAGAGCCCGACTACCCCCAGCTCGCGCGTGTCATGCGCATTAAGCCGCGGGCAGACGAGCAGCCGGCGGCGGGCTTCTCTTGGGCCGATTACGAGGACGTCGATTCCTCGCGCGGGACTGCGGATGATGCGGACGGGGAGGATGATGGCGGGTGGGGAGTCGTGAAGAGTCGCGGGCGACCAAGTGAGTGGAACTTCTGATCGTCATCTCTGCCCAACGCATCATCACCATCGCTGTCCCGCTGCATACCGGATACTGACATTTCCACGTATCCGCAGAAGCGAACAAGACACCCTCGCAGCAGACCCCGACGACGCAAAGGGCTCCGGAGACGCTCACGAAGAAGCAGCGACAGCACGCTGCGCGACGTGAGGCCGAGAAGGCGGCCAAGGCGGAGGCGGAGGCGCAGCGGCTCGCCGCGCTTGCTAAGCACAAGCGCGAGCTCGAGCGTGAGCGGATGGCGGAGCAGGCGAAGACGTCCAAGAAGACGACGGGTGGCGGCATGTCCGCCTACGTCGACGAGAACGGCAAGCTTGTTTGGCAATGATGTTTTGGAAGTGTCGGGGACTCCGTCTGGTTACGATATGTGCGCCAAGGACGACACACAGGAAGAAGAGCTGAAGGAGAGGATGAGGTATGGTCCGGGGACTCGGGAGAGGTTTCATAAGCTCATCGAGAAGCTGCCTTGTCGCCCTGGTTGTTGTCCACCTTCGAAGTGATTGCATATTGCATATATACCATCGTTCGTTACCGTATTTACGTGTTGCTTTTGGGACTTTGAGCACAGAAGTTACCTATCCGCTTGTATCTAGTACATCCGAGTCGCTAATAATCCATGCTATGCTATGCGCCTTGAGCTCGCATACACATTCCGACGAGATATATGACTCTAGCTGTCCCTACACTTGATGCTGCCCTCAATGCCAGTAAGTGAGTAGCTCAGGATCTGCCACTGCCATGAGCTTCGCCGGTGCTGCGGTTACTGGCCTGCTAGCGCCCAATATTTTGCCCATATATGGAGATTGTTGTTGGTTACTTTTTGTTCTCATAGGCGCCCATCGTCTCCTCCTCCTCGACTACCGCTCTCATGCACAGACATCGCTAAGTACACACAGCTGGTGAGTCTATCCTGCATTATCTTGACGCTGAGTAACAATTTCTTTCGCTTTGTCCGTAAGGAAAGAAGGGAGAGCCAGGCGAACTTGAAGGAAGTTGTCTAGTAACGCAAAACAAGGGCTGTTGTGACGTCGCCTTTAAGCTCGTGCGTCCGTTCACGTACAATGTCGCTCTCTCTCGCCATAGTTGTTTTGGGACAATAACTGGGCCTTGTTGCGACTGTGGTGCACCGTTGCCTGGTTGGTCGCTCACACGCTGTGTCCTCCGGTTGCCCGTCACGTACGTGACCAGCTCCGAGGTACCTTGTGTCCTCAGCTTCCCCGTCACCTACGTGACCCATTCTGTCGCACTTTTCTGGCCATAACAAGCATCCAGAGGCTAGTAACGCGCATAATATACCGCACAATATCATTAGGTGAGTCTTATCCGTGTTTTCGGTTCCAAAGCCAGAAGAAGCGACGCCATGCTTCTCAATCATGGTCTGCGCATCGCCCCCAGGTCCCACACTCGGAAGAATCCAGCGGTCCACTGTCCGCCGGACATAAAGCCCCTGTCCGTGCTTTCATCGGGCACATATGATGTCGCGCGAGCCTGTTAGCTCCAGAAGGCGTCCGGAGCATGACGCTGACCCAACCTGAGCCTTCATCGCCCCAGATATCCTGCCGCTGCGGTCCTGACGTGCATCCGTCAGAGAACGTCTCGTTCTGTGCCATCGAAAACATTTCAGCCGTTCCAATAGCCAAAGCGTTGGTGGCTGCCTCATTTGGGACATGCTGTCCTCCGATTCTCTGGGAAGTCATCAGATGTTCCGCCACGAACAAACCCACCTGCGGTATCGGGAACACAACTCGCGTTCCAGGGCACTTGCCGCGTGTACCCGCGCCCGCCCTGCTATTGTGGGGATGTAGAAGCAGCCGGATCGTGCTTCCACCGCCGAAGTAGAGCCATCAGTGCTCTATCCGACAGGTTCTGGGGGTGCAGCGCCCTGGTATGTGTTCCGATGATCTGGTACCAAGTGTCAGCCGCACGGACGCGTCTTTGACCTCGGAACTTGGCGATAGATGCGATTCCTGTGCATAGGTCCACGACAAAATCGGGCAGACACGAGTCATAGCGCTGCACGGGGCAGAATCGGGCAGGCAGCCTCGGCGGAGGGCGCAACACTTCCCAGGCCCTCCTTCCAAATAGTCGTAAAGCGTCGTGCACTTAAGCCTCGGCGCGGGAGGCCATACAAGGGCATCCTTGTTCTCCTCCTCCCCGTTCCATCCGCTCGTCTCCAAGCCACCCGTACACAACGACAACGTGCGCTTCTTCGACAATGACACGAACCCACAACAAGGGCCACGGCGAAGGCGCACCGCCACACAAGCGAACGTCCTCGACGAAGGCCGCTCATCCTGCCGACCTTGCCAAGTCCAAGGTATGTTCCCCCTGCACGGTATTCGGTCCTAGTGCTGACGCGCTACTTGTCCTTTCAGAAGGGTCCCAAGCAGAAGTCGAAGGGTTTCCGTGATAGGATCCCCATCGCACTAAAGGGAATTCCTCGTGGACATGTAAGTACTCCCCGGCGGTCACATCTATCTCTGCCGTTGATATTGTTTCCTGCATCTAGTTTCCCGTCTGGGGCGGGAAAGGCATCGCAGGTCATCACACTCCCTTCGCCCTGTTCGCTCAGGCAACTCCGGTCACCCCAGATTTTCATGCTCCCGAGCTTCAGACAGCCGCCTCCCCTGCCTCGCATCTCTCGCAAGATATCCATGGCGGCCGTTTACCCACTGATTCACCCGGAGAAGAGGTTCGTGACGCTGTTGCGCGTTGACTATCCTTGATTTGCTGACGTGCGGGTGTAGTTGCATGCTCTACTGGCTGGAGTATCCCCCGCGTCCGCTGACGCCACTGAGTTGAACAATCAGGGCGAGTCAGCCAATGTTTCGCCCTTCGTCAACAATCCGTCTCTCCCCATGTCGCAATGCGGCTATCCGTCCCCATCGGAGAGTTCCGGCATGGATCCGGAGGAACCCTACACGCCCATTGATGATGTGGCGCAGATGCCACTGTTGCACACCGCGACTACATATAACGTCCTCTCCTCTCCAGCGGACAACGTCTCTAGCACCTTCCTTCAAGGACCAATCCCCCCGTTCATCTCTCAGACCTTCGCAGCGGCAACGGCGTACCATAATTCGACGCCGCAGGTCCCACTCGGGCAGTCGCCTTTCAGCTTCCATGGGTACGTCTGTCCATCTCCCCCGCAACACTGCTTCACGCAGGACGCACCTGCGCCCGTCTACGACGACGGGATTATTGGGCAGTCGGGTGTCGGCTCCCGGGATGTTGCGTCGAACACACTTGGACTGGATCATTGGCACGACGAAGTCAACGAGTCCTCTGGACACTTTGCGATGGCGCAAGGCCACGTTGGATCCCCGGTCCTGGTTCGCAACTTTCCCCTCACCCCGGTCAGTGACCTGCAGCATGGGTATGACGCGTCGTCGTCGGTCGCCTCTGCTTCAAGTCGGGGAACCTATCCGTCTCCCGGTCTCGGAGACGCCCCGTGTACCCATGAGCCACCGTATTTTGCGGGAGGACAATATGCGCAGATGTTCCCAGTCCCGTCTGCGCAGCTTGTCTCATACGCCAATGAGTTTGATCCAGGACATCATCCCGTCGGAGGCGCCTTCGAGCCCTCGACGCACATGCCCGCATACTCTGGGCAATCCCCGGTGCGAGGAACTTCGGAGCTCGAGGACGTCGGGGACGATCTTGTCGGGTCCCTTCGCCAGTTCGGTAGCCACCTCGTCGTCTCTCCCTCCCTCGGATATGAGCTTGACCTTCCATCGCCTCCGCATATGGATCCTGGGACCGAACTAGACACGGACGATCTTGACAGACTCCTTGCCTGGGTGCAACATACCCTCGAAGTGTCCCCGGATATCGACTTCAGTCATTTGTCGCTTCCTTCAGTACATGCTGGTGGTGGCTACCCGACGCCGGATGGGGAGCTCTTCCCCGCTCTCCCTTGACCGCGTCTTATTTCCGCTCGTTAACTCATACTACTCGCGACCATGGCTTCGGAGGAGGTTCGTCTCTTCCTCGAGAACAGGGGCTCGTGTTCATGAGCCCCTGCGTGTCTTTAGTAATAGCAGCCTGCTACCGAAAGCTTCGAACGAACAATGTATCAGATGTATTGGCCCGCAAATCCGCGAACAATTATATGGAGTGCAGTTCTTCACAGAGACACGGGCACAATCGAGACATCTTGCGGTGAATTATCGATCTAGCTCATCCTTTGTGCTAACACGCGATGTGGTTGGATAAGAGGAATGATGGTAGATGAAAACTGGCTTGCCATGAGCCTGCATGAAGTCCTGATCACTTTGTTTGGGCTACGCCACGGCCGGCCGGCCGGGCGATGGAAGGAATTGGAGAGACGACTCGGCTCAGTCGGACAGTACCATCACAGTGGCTGAGGACTAGCTCTGCTGACTTGCTATGAGCCTACATAGAAAACGGTCCGCTTTCTATGTTAACTCATAGCACGGCAGTCCTGAATCTCATCCAAGTATGTAAGTTTGTACAGCCGACTTCAAGTTGACAGTGAAGGTGTCTCGACTTACCATCATAAAGGGAGTACGTAGAAGGGAAGTGACTTGCTATGAGCCTACATAGAAGATATCTCGCTTCTATGTTAACTCATAGCACGGCAGTACTCCTCACCCTCACAGGAATATGTGAGTTTGTACAGCCGACTTGACATTGCAGGCGTCACCACCATAGAGAGTGTGTGTATATAGGAATTAACTTGCTATGAGCCTACATAGAAGACATTCCGCTCCTATGTTAACTCATAGCAGGGCAGTCCTAACTCTATTCGGGCTGAACACGATGCAAGAACGGAAGTATGTATAGTGAGTTAACAGCGGAGACCACGGTATCACTACGAATGACGCGCTACCAGTCTGAATCACTTACCGGATTGCTGAGTACAAGTTACAACCGCAACAAGGGGACAAGGAGGGTCAACGAAGCGGGAGGGAGAATGATATGGATCGCTCGACCATCGGCGCCCTTTAGTACTTGCCAGCTGTTGGAAATTAGGGCGACGACAATAAGACTGAGCACGTATGGCGGCCTGTGCTGCGACGATGGCCACGGGCTACTGGAGAGTCGCCACCGCAATTGTTTAGAGCTCCTCCGCACTGTGATGTCGATGAGCAACCGGTACACGTGGATAGGCTGAAACATATGGCGTACTGAACCTTGACGTTGGTTATGAAGCTCCGCGTGATCTTGACTGCACGCAACAGGCTGCAACAGGTCATAGAAGTTCTTCTGCGGATGAGACCTTATGAGAACAGATGAGAACCCACTGTCGCAGCGCGTCTCCTGAACTTCATATCCCTGCCTTCGCATAGGTATACTGCCGTTAGCACGATGGTTGGCAACCGCGCCGCTAATTGTCTTCGGGAGTACGACGTCATTATTGTTGGTCCCGACCACTGGATACAGGGCTTGCAAGGGCGGGCGACGATTGTTCTCGGTCTCCATGAGATGCGAGTGAAACAATAAGCACACGCACGGGTAACTAACATGAGGCAATTAGGATATTCCCGTGTCATTTCGACAAACCGCGGTAGTCATTCTCGAAGAATCGGGTGAGGCATCATAGCAATACGAGCTCGATGAACGCATCGAGGAGAGCAGAAGCCAGGACCCCCGATAGTAACGGTCAACAGTTTGGTCCCGACCGGCGGAGGTCACTCAGGTTTTGGTCCGCACACCAAATATCCTCTTTAGGCCGGTTTTGGTCCGCAAATGGGCGCCTAAGCGGGTTTGGGGTCACGTGGAACTCCATCTGAGCGCTATTTACTATATTAGGCAGCTGGTCCGCACCTGGTACCAGACTGTGGACCCCCGAAGGGGGTTGGTTTAGGTCCGCCATGGGACCAGAGTCCACACCTCCAAGCCCCCTAGGTTTTGGTCCGCACACGCCCAGGGTGTAAGCGCCGTTATCGGGGGTCCTAGCACGACGTGCACCCGCAGAAAAACCTGTAGGTGAAAGGGACGTGATTGTCCCGGACGGGCTAAAGTATCCTTGTTTTCGCGGGCGCTTAGGCCCCGAATCAGTGAAAGTTAAGCCCACCCGGGAACTTCTCGTCCCTTTCACTGCCCAGTTTTTCGGCTGGTGCACGTCGTGTAGGACACTGCAAAGACCTCAGCCTTTCCGATCATAATGTTTTTTTCAAAATGGACAAATATGGTATGCCTCTCTTCGGACTAAACATGGCATACCAAAATGCTGCTATTTATCACAAATTCTCTCAATGAAATTCTTAGCTCTTCTGGATGATAGATGCCGCACAATATCTGTTCCTCTTAGTCTGCTTCCATGCATACAAGTATGAAATCTCCACAGTCCAAAAGTAGTTCACTATGACAAATTTGTGTCTTGACAATACAGATATAATTATGGCAGGAATGGTGTTAACCTACATTATTGCTGCGCAGACAAGCAAGGCATAAGGGCTTGCATTACTCCGCTATCCCTGATATCGGTTGTTTGTGTTTATTTGAACACTTAATCATGGGCTTTTAGACAAATTGACAAGAATTCCTACAATATGGCTACCTTGAAACTGCAGATATAATCCTCTCCTGTCTTGTAGAGAAATATCAGCAGTGCTTGGTATTTTTGGTGACATTAAGTACATATCTATTTTTGGGATGTGATAGTTGAAATACAATCAACTCCTTTTCCACATACCATGATCCTGATATTTTATCTCAATTCATTGTCCAATGTTTTGTCCCAGTCTTGTCCACCATGAAAGGCTTACTTGGACACTTATAGAAGTGTATGTAGCTCTCCACAATAGTCTATCATTGACAGAGATGTCTGCTAAAAGAATATCAGTGACTAATAATACAAGTTATAATCCATCATCATGATATACATCAAAGTGGGCAGTTCTTGGATCCTAAAACTATACATATTGTTTTAATCACTCATTGCCAATGAAAGGCTACATTTTTTTCAACCTTTACTCCTGGAGAAATGGCTATGGAAGGCTGACTGGCCCTCTGCGGGCTTCTCCTTTGCTTTCTAGCTCAGGTGCTCCAGTGCCCTCAGGCCAGTCTGCCCACCTAGGCCTACTCTTGATTCAGGTCAAAAAGAGCACCAATTGCCAAGAGAGATTCTGTTTGGCAAGCACCGGTACCCGAGGGCTGCATGAGAAGAATTTCAGACCACAATTGTTCCCTTTACTGTAGAGTTTCGACCGATGCGGTGCAGGCCCCAGCGGGGTGTGACCTGTAACCGCCCGCAGTCGCCGGAGCGGAGCGGAGGTGCCCAAAATTTGCCTGATTTGGCCTGCTAAACACCCGAAAACCGAGCCAAAACGCGAAAATGGGGCCCCAAAGGGGCCGTGACCTGTGACCTACAGCACGAT
>JABYQS010000245.1:0-45779 GCA_022592435.1 Cerioporus squamosus
GCCTCAGAGCGATCACAATGGCCTATGTCGAGCTCTGTGAAGTCTGATACATTGACAAAAGCATATCTACACACCTATGTCGAGCTCTGTGAAGTCTGAGGACTCCAGAGCTCGACGAGCGCGCTGTCTACGGTGCGGGTTACATAAGCTATACAGTACCAGCAGCCACAACACCCAGGAAATCAACAAAAGCGAAAAGTAAAAAGGCAGTGAAAACCAAGAGGTCGAGTGTTCAATCCCGGGAGTGTGCAAAGAATAAAATATGAAGAAGCGCCAATATCTCGAAGAGGAATGAAGGCGTCAAGTAGTCATGTGGAGCGCCAATAGAGCGCACTGCAATAGTCCCCTGGTGCAAGTATGGACTTGACGCGGGCACAGGAACCGGAGATAGAGCTCCGAGTTCAACACCTTGAGCTAGAAGCTTTGCAGCAATGACTGAGTACACTTCAGGCTGGAAGTTGTTGACCCAAATTATGGCTTAAGTGACTGCATCCTTAAGACCATTGAGAAAGATCTCTTCAGAAGCCTTGTCCCAGTCAGCACAAATGATATTGGACAGCAGAGCAATATGGCAAATAGAGGGCAGGCAGAGGATAGAGGGGGCAGACAGTGAGACAGATTAGAATGCTGGGGCAGCAGGAGGGTATACAACGCAACAAGACTATGCTTTTGTACAGTATGTGCAGGCAAACAAGTAAGCAAAGACAGTACAATAAGCAAAACAATGAGCACATACACTACTATCAAGACTATAAGCGCAAAGTTGTACAGTAGATGCAAGGAAAAGCAGCAGGTAGTGCATTACCAATTCATACCATTGATTGAGCTCAAGCTCCACAAATATGCATCACCCAGCATCTGAGGATGTCAGTGATCACTAAGGGTGTTGCATGCCCCTACTAACATGCAATAGGCGAACAATTTACGCCAGTTGACACTGTAGAATAGAGCTGCAGAATGGGTCAGGTCAAGGTCAGATAGACCTGAACCTGATCTGCAAATGAACCCGTAGGTACAGATCTTGCAGATCCCGATATCCATGCTGCAGATGAGTCTTGGATCCAGGTAGCAGTTGTTCCAAAACTGAGAGATCTGTTGCAGATCTGCAGTATTCAAAGACAATATGCTGAAGATATTTGACTCTTGCATTGCAATACATAGTATACAAAGTAAGTAGGCACGCATACATCAATTTTCTTTGTTGTCAGAGCTATCATGGTTGGGCCAGAAATCCTTCTTGGGCTAAGATCCGATGATGGACCTGTTGAGTTTGAACAAGGAGACATCACACCCATTACTTGGTAACTAGAGTGGCAAAATCCTGGTATGTGTGGGGTGGAAAGATGCAACACAATAATGGGTTGGGTGGGCAGCTTGGCTGGTGACAATGTGGACCATGGCCTGTGCAAGGAGAACCTCTTCAAGGTACTACTGCATGTGTCTTACTTGAAAACACTTCCAGGAAGGGTTGCCATCAAGACAGAAGTAATTCAGGGGTACAGTGGATCCCTGGTATGCACACTGGAATGCACAGAAAATTGATGCACGAGGCTTGGAAGAAACATGGTAAACAACGTGCACTGCAGTTAGGCAAGAGGAAAAGTGGAGTAAAGCAAAGTGAAGGAACGAGCAATAATTGAAAAGAAAGACAAGCAAAGCAAAGATGAGATTGAAATAGTCACAGTGTGTGAGGAAGACAACAAGGAGAGAGTAACACCCTCACATCAATATCCTCCAGGGTATCATTACACACTTACTTGGATGGACTTGGGTAGGAGTGGGCCATTTCTGGCAAGGTATGATTGAGGAGTGTTGGGGGAATTTGTTATAAGATAGTATATTTACATTGGTACTAATATTATATCATATGGGGTTGGAGATCTACAATCTGATATACAGTAGCATTGCCATTGCATAGTCCTCTGCATTTTGCAGCTTCTTATGATTATAGTGAACAATGTTATCATAGCAAATGTCTTTACCTCCATTAGCAGTACCATTGTATACCAAACATTCCCAAAGTTATCTACAATATAGCAAACAAAGAGACTTGGCTTGTGGTAAATTATACCACATAAGCAATGTATTTGAATGGTATCCCCTAGAATGATCTGCCTCTCAACTACAACCTTGTCTCTGGTGATAAATGCCAATACACTGGGCAGTAACTCATAGTTGTCCAGTTTTTGTATACAGTGGTTGCATTCATTGCAAGCCCTGGTGGTTTTTGTATGCATAAAGCATTCATCTACTGAGTAACTGACTTCCCTCAATGTGTACCTAGCTTTGAAGGATTGTTTTTCAAAAATCAAAATCTTATGTCCAAACCATCTGATGGCCAAGTCAACTTCAGCTTGGGTGTTGCATGTTCTGCATATATATTGTGTCTGTAGTAACTGGTGCTTCAGGCTGCAGTTATTTGTGTTAATGCATGCATATTTGTTGGTTGGCTCTGAGCCCTTTGGTCTTAGGTCTCTAGACTTGGAGCCCAATATGTTTCTGAAACTATCTCTGACAAACTCAGATGGCTGTTGGATATGCTTTGTTTTCTGAATAAATCACCCAGATACTGCAAAGTAGTTTCTTGGTCTGATACATGGGCTGCCCACTTTTCTCTACAGTCTTCATACAAGGCATATAGGATTACTAGCAGACTATCATACGCACAACTATGGTTAACACTATCCTATGCCAAGCCTTTCATGCTCTGTCCTGCTGGAGGTTGAGAGACCTTGATCCTTTTGATCCTTCTTTCTGGCTGTACCTTAAGTTCCGTGATAGGGCTACCATCTGTAATATTATCATATCTTTGCTTTTTTGGGGCATTACTAATACTGTGCAAAGCTTGTAAACCTTTAGCAGGGATTAGTGAGATCGAGTTATGCTTGCAAGATTTCTTCTGTTCTCCATGTTGGTCATCAGGTGCTGCCCCTTGAGACTTTGCATCAGCTTTGATTACTGTCCATGAAGCATCAGTCACAGCTTTGTCAATTGGAAAGGGATCTTCGGCTGACCACTTTAAGGCAATATGAGTTAATGGAGGAGTAAAGTTCTCACCCTTCCACTGCCTGAAAGAGTGAATAAACTCATTTCTGGTGATACCAACAACCTTTGATGGGATCTTCTCTGGATGTCTCAGCCTGGTTGTTTTATCTAGGAGTCCCAATTTTGTGAACTCCTGGTGCAATGATCCTAAGATTGCCTTCACTCAATTTGTCAATGTCAAATGGTTGAACTATGATTATGCCATCAATGGTTGCTCCCCAAGACAGGCAGGTGTATACAGACTGGTGATGTGGACAGTCATGCATATCAACAACAATATCAGGTCTGATCTGCCCCTGAGTTGCAAAATCAGTTATGGCAAAGTTAGGCAGCACTGCAACCTGGTCCTTATTCACAAGCATGATAGCACTGCTAGATATTATGCACTTCATTTGTCTTGTAACATGAGACAAAGATATAATTTTTTTCAGGCAGTCCTGGAATTTATATTGGTCTGGGTGCAGCTGTCAGTTTGACAAATAACACATTGAAAGCAAATCAATCATCCTCTATAGGCCATGATGTCCAGCCAACCACTGTAGTTTCGGCTCCATTAGTGACACAACACTCTGCAGCCTCATTAACCTTAATCATAACAGGCATCCCTAATCATATGCCTAATTTACCAGGATGATGGTCAGTAGATGCATGTGGCAAGTTCCACAACTTTCCTTGAAGTTCAGGATGTACAATATTAGTTGACCACTTCATATTAACCTTCTGCTTTTGCTGCTTCCGGGTTATACTACCATCTTCTTCATAAGTACCAAGCTTGTCTCAGAGTAAAAGGTTACAAGCTCTTGGTTGGTCTCTGCAGCAAAATGTTCAGATCCCAGTTCACTAATCTTGTCCCTATAAGCATTGAATGAGGTTGCCTTTGCCTGCAATACATGATTGAATTAACTTTATATCTTCCTCAGTACAAGCACAATAGTGTGTGGCACTTTTCCCACCTGCTTCTTGATGCATCAAGAAGGTCCCCAGAAGGGGGTGCCTTCTTGATCCACCAGAGTTGCCAAATATGGATATACTGTTAGCCCAGAATCGCCACATATGGGCCAGTTTCAGCCTAGCCAATGGGCTCCTTGGTGCCAACTTTGTGATGCATGTCCCAAATTTGCGACATGTAGGCTCTCTAGGGCAGTACAGACTTGGCATCATCAGTTGTTTGAGACTTCTGACTCATATTTGTTGAACTCGGAGCTCTATCTCCGGTTCCTGTGCCCGCGTCAAGTCCATACTTGCACCAGGGGACTATTGCAGTGCGCTCTATTGGTGCTCCACACGACTACTTGACGCCTTTATTCCTCTTTGAGATATTGGCGCTTCTTCATATTTTATTCTTTGCACACTCCCGGGATTGAATACTCGACCTCTTGGTCTTCACTGATTTTTTACTTTTCGCTTTTGTTAATTTCCTGGGCGCTGTGGCTGCTGGTACTGTATAGCTTATGTAACCCGCACCGTAGACAGCGCGCTCGTCGAGCTCTGGAGTCCCCAGACTTCACAGAGCTCGACATAGGTGTGTAGATATGCTTTTGTCAATGTATCAGACTTCACAGAGCTCGACATAGGCCATTGTGATCGCTCTGAGGCGCACTGCAGCTAACAGTATCATGTACTACTTCATTTACAACACGATCATATGCCCTGTTACTTATGTATGAGTCGATTTTTTGAGTGCTATCTCACTGTACCTTTCACTCTCTGGGCTCAGTGCTACTTGTGCCTTAGACCGTCTTCAAGTCTGGACTCTGGAGTAGCACCAAGTCGTACATATCGCTTCAAGCATTATGTACTCAGAACTCCGGACAGCCAAGGACTTCGTCTTTGTCATTCAATGTGAAGTTTTGGACTCACACATATACTTAGTGATGATAACCTGTACATTCTTTCATCTCGAGACTCTGATGCCTAGGATACATGGCAGAGATCTGTGCAAACCTGTGGGTATCCGCGGTTCCGGATCACTGTGCAGGTAGACCTGAGACCTGTAGGTTTCAGGTTCGGATCTGCGGAACCCGCTCGAAACGCGGGTCCTATCCGTGCAGATCCAGGTATTGGTCAAGAGAGGTGGGTCTACCCATAGGTCTGGCTCCGGATGACCTGCGGGTGGATCCGTGTTCAGCCTTAGGTCGAAGGTCGGCACCTTGCGTGAACTGCGCTATGGCATTGGGATGAGGGCTGGCTGGGCGAGCGACTGGGAGCTGGAGGAATTAGTGGGGCATCCATGGGCATAGAGCAGGGCTGCAAAAGAGCTTGCATGATGGGGGAAGGAAGTGGATTGGAGACAGAGATGGGCCAGGAAGGAGGGTGTGTTGATGACGCGATAGCACGTGAACCGCTGCGCGTAGATACTTGCAAACTGGTATGCAAGTAGTAGGTACGGCGGCGGGAAGGCACATCAATTTTGGCGAGAATCGGAGGGAGGAGGCGGTCGCTGTGACAGTTCGTAGATAGAACAGTAGGAGTAAACGAGGCGGCTCACTGTCGAAGTGATTCCTGCGAAACACCTGCAAAACAAAGGACCTTGGGTTCTTGTGACTTTATACACACTCGCCTGGGCGTATCACGAAGCTGCACTCTGAATTGCGTAAAAAGCGGGGGAGAGCTGAGGCAGTTGCGGGCTGATCGAGGCTGACAGCGGGGTGACATGGTTTGTGGGACTGAGAGGGCAATTGTGTGCGACGGCAAGCTCAAAGGACCTTGCAATTTGGCGGGGGTATGGCGTAGAGGTATGGTGTGCTGTACACCGAAATCGGAGGTAGGAGGAGGGGAAGGCGAGGTACTGTGAGAGTTCGCGTCAGATGTGCTGTGGTTACCGGTAAGCGCCAGGTCTGTGACGAGATTGCAATATCTCGCGCAGGAGAGCTGAGACCCTCTTGAGACTCAGGGATGCGGTTGCAAGGAGTGCGTGGAATTGGCATATGAGAATGCGGGTGAAATGGGCAGAAGAGGTGGCCTGGACGCTGTGTGATGCAAGGAGGGGCAGGGGACCCAGGGGCTCAAATAAGATCACAGCTGGTGCGGGAACGAAGTCTCGTGAACTCTCGCGAACTCGGATTCCGGTGCAAGGTGCCCAGGGGCATGTTCTCCTCAACTTCCATGCAGAACGACTAAGATCTGGAGGTACGGGGCAAGGATGTGGTCGAGGGCACTGGGGCAGTGGAAGCTGGGAACGGAAGGGGGCGTAACTTGTGACCGCGTGGGCGCGAATTTGCACGCCGGTAGACGAGTGGTACAGGCTTATGAATCCCGCTTTGCGTAGCGAATGAGCAAGAACTGAAGAGTAGGTGGGGTGTTGGGTTGTGGAGGCTGGGGCTGAGGGTCTGCGCACAGACGGCTTCATAGTACTCGAACACGTTGGTGGACTGTTGCGCAAATCGGCACACTGGTGGTAGGGGTATGGGTGGATATCCTCGGGTTGCAAGACAAACAGCCAAGAGGCGGAGGGGTGATGGGCTGTTTGGGTCTGGAGCGCAGGTGCTTACAAAGCTCAAGGACAATGTTGCTGTAGTGTGGCAGCACGTGGATGAAACCTCTCGCAATTCGGCACGGTGGTGGGCGGCAAGATGGAGATACTCTGCACGAAGTATCGCCCCAAATGGGGGAGGGATGAAGGTTCTGTGAGACAAACCCTGTGAGAGTACGAACCTGGCTAAGGCTGCTCTCGACGACGCAATCACACCATAACAAGCCATCCAATTCCTTTGCAAATCCGTATTGTCTTCCGTATACCGCCTCCAAATATTGTCTTGAAATCGCGCGGCGAACGGTGCGGAATTGCTTCTTTGAGCGCATGAACTGTCTGAGGGGAAGCACCGGCGCTAGAACGATCTTGGGACGGTGACCCTGGGTAAACGATCCGGCAGATTGACGCGAAATTTGGCAGAGACGTCGAAGAAGTGCGGCAAAACATCTATACCAAGTTTTGCGCAAATTTGATGAGAGGGAGAGGAGAGGCGAAGCATGGAAGACAGGAGCAGGAGGTGAGAGGAGGTGGCAGACAGTATGCTTTGTGAAGTTCGATAGGGCGCGAGGCACGAGCGTCCGGTCGAACGTGTGCTTACTAAGCGGGAGGCTGGAAGTGGAAAGGCACGCGGGCGCGGCAGCACCCGGCACTGGCTTGGCCTTTCCCACTTCCGACCTCACCGCTCGTAAAGCGCATATAGTCACCTTTCCGGCTCATTCCCGCATTCTCTCCGTTATATCGCAGCATGACAGCTCTCGGAAGACCTCAAGCGGCCGGCGGCAGAGCCTCGCCACCCTGAACGAGGGCGAACCCGCCAAGACGTACCTGAGCCCGCCCATCGACCTCTCAGCAGCGGGCCCGAGCCGCGCGAACAAACCGCCCGCGCAGGAGGAGGAAGAATCGTCTGACATCGAGGACCCCGACGCCCCGACCCCGTCGACACTGCAGACAAACCCCAAGACCCCAGCTCCCAAGGGCAAGGAGAGAGCAGGGGCTCCCCGCTTCAAATTACCGCCCCCGCCAGACTCGAGCGCGCCCCCGCAGGAGCTCGCGCGAGCGGCCGACGAGATCGACGGCATCCTCGACATCCTCGGCATCTCTCACATGGATTTTCTAGTCCTCAAGGCCGAGGCTGACAAGCGCAAGGAGGAGCTCGGACTGCCCGCGGGCCCAAAGCTTTCCCCCGACTTGCTGACCATCCTGCAGACCGGCGCGCCCGCCTCGAGCTCCGCGAGCAAGCGCACGGCGGTGGATGGACAGGCGCCGGACCCTGGCGCGATCGCGATCGGGATCGCCGAGGCACAGCGTGGAGGAAAATCAGGCACCGGCGCCAGCCAGACCGGCCCTCGCACGGGTGCGGACGCGGCCGGAAAACCAGGACCCAGCGGTCTCCGCAACGCCTCCCCGATCGACTTGGGAGACGACTCGGACGACAAAGCCGACGGTAGGAACAGGGCCAACTATGGCTTCCTCGACGGACTCACCGGCGACGACCTGGTTCGAACGTACAACAACATGTTCCCCTCCCAGCAAGTCGAGCGGAGGGATGGCCATATCACGGAGAAGAGGAAGGTGGAGGAAAAGGACAAGATCACCGGGGTTGTGCTGGAGCCGGTGACGGATGGGGCGGATAGTGTGGATATGTATGGCCCCAAGGGGGGCTCCCTCTGCGTGGACCCGCGCCTGATCACCATGGGCCGAAACGGCTGGCACATTCCGCTAACCGCCTGCACGACGGCCAATCTCAACAGTATCAATGACAGATCTCGCGCGAAAGGGGTGAAGCAAGGCTGTCGCGCGGGCGTGTCCCTCCACGTGCTGGACCTGTCCGCCTTCGGCAGCGAGAAGACCCTGAACTCGGAGGACTGGCGTGAGGCATGGCAAAACCTACTCGGCTTCCTGCCCGAGATCTGTGGCCCTCGCGAGACGGAGCGCTTCTGCGCGCACTTCGACTTTCTGTGCCGCCTCGAGTGGTTCCGCGACGAGTTCCAGGCGATCCTGGAGTTCGACATCCGCACCCGGCGGACCTGGTTCAACGCACCCGCACTCCAGAAGCCGTTCTTCCGGGTTGGGGAAGACACCTACGTCGCCAAGCTCAACGAAATCCGGCTCAAGTGCATCAACAGCCGCATCCAATCCCGCATGACCAGCATCTTCCCCCAGCGCTATCACCCATACGCCGGCGCGCAACCGGGCCACAGCAACAGCGAAACTCCAGGCGGCGGCACAGGCTTCCCCGCGAACAACAGCCGTCGTCGCGGCCCCCAGAGCGGACAGCCCTTTCAGGAAGGCAGACCTGCCGCGCCCGCGGGCGGGATCTGCCTCATCTGCGCCGAAAGCGGTCATCGCACGCGCGAATGCGGGCGCACCACTCTCAAGAACGGCCGCCCCGCATACTCCGTCTTCGCAAACGGACACCTCGCGGCCACCCGCGGCCGGCGCCCCATCTGCGCGGCCTGGAACGTGGGAGGGTTTCTCCCGTGCAAATCGTCTCGCTGCCCGAACTCGAACGGGTGCCACACCTGCTCCTTCTGTGGTGCCTCCGGTCATACCGCCGCGTCCCACGAGTGTCTGTGAACGCGACCGGATCGTCACACCGTACGACCCGGACGCGTGGAGGAGGTGCCTGCAGGAGCTGGGATTGGAGCAAGAGCACGCGGGCCTGGCGGAAGCGATGGAGTACGGCTTCCACATCGGCGACATGCCGCCGATCCGGGTGACAGTCGTCCACCCGAACTACCCGGCGGCAGAGGAGCACGCGGCGTTCATTCAGGAGTACGTGGACGAGCAGGTGGGACTCGGCCGGATGACTGGTCCCTACAGCAGAGAGCAAGTCGAGGCGGTCCTCGACTCAAAATTCATATCCTCCCCTCTCTCGGTCGTACCAAAAGCGAACGGGAAATTGCGGCTTGTTCAAGACTGTTCTAAGGAAGACGAGGACGGGCTATCTGTGAACGGCCGGATCGACGCCGATCTGTTCCCCACGGGCTGGGGAACCGCCGCAGAGGTAGCCGAATTGGTGAGTCCCTCTCCCCCTCCCGTTTCATCTCCGCAACCGGCTGATCGGACCGCGAGGAGGGACGAGAGGAGCCCTCCTCGGCGGCACGATCGCGTGGAGGACCTTGGAGCCTCCCACGCGATTGGGCGCAGCGGGACGCAGGAGCCCATTGCGTCGGGACGCAGGAGCCCAGAGTGATTCGGGTGGACGCAGGAGCCCACCGAATCCACGGCGCGTCTCGGACACGCGCGGACCTCGGCTCCGTCCTCCCTCGGGGCTGGCGAGTCGCGGAGTGCAGACCCGCGATCGCAGTTGCTGACTTCGTGCAAAGGTGGCGAACGCGCCACCGGGGACACAGGTCGCGACACTCGACATCGACTCCGCCTTTCGAAACATACCAGTTTACCCGCACACAAACCGTACCTCGTCATCCAGTGCGGCCGCGGCCGATTTTACATAGATCACGTCGTGTGCTTTGGGACCGCCTCCGGCGTGGGCCTACAGGGCCGAGTGATGGACGCGCTGGTCGCCATCCTGAACAAACTAGAGATGGGACCCAATAAGAAATGGGTCGACGATCTCTGGAACATGCGCTACCCCGTAGCAGAACCCTCAGTCGGCATTTACATCTACGGGCACGACGTTCAGGACATATACGCAGTCTCCGTGGTGCTGCGTGTGCCCTGGAGCGGCCCCAAGAGTGTCCCGCACGGCTACACCGGGGTGTACTCAGGCTTCTTCTGGGACCTCCCCCAGAAGCGCGTCTCGCTTCCAAATGAGAAGCGCCTGAAGTACCTCGAGAAGCTCAGGGACATACTGTCCTCCGCGCGGAACGGCCGCGGACGCGTGTCATGGAAGCAGGCCATGAGCACCAATGGAACACTTTCTCACATATGTTTCGTATACCCGCAGGGCCGTGCATTCTTGACCAACCTGTGCGCCTTCATCGCCTCCTTCGGCGACCGCACGCGCAAGTTCGCCCCCCACTACCCCGCACCCTCAGTAGTGCATGACCTCGAATGGTGGAAAAGAACACTCGAAGTGCCGGACGCGTACCGAGCGCTCGTCCCGCGCGGAGCCACGCGCGACCTCAGGATATGGGTGGACGCCTCCACGGACTGGGGCATCGGCCTCGTGGCCGGCAGCTCCTGCGCCGCCTGGAAGTGGACCATGGCGACCAGCGCCTGGAAGGGGAACGGCCGGGACATTGGCTGGGCCGAAATGGTGGGCGTCGAGCTCGCCGTGCGGTACCTGGAACAGATCGGCACCCGCGACGCGGACATCCTCATTCGCGGAGACAACACCGGGGTTGTCGGCGCAGTAGAACGCGGCCGCAGCCGCAACTTTCAAACAAACGAGTCGATCAGGCGAACGGACGCGACCTGCATGTCGCACAACATCCGAATCAAGCTACAGTACGTGAACACGAAGGATAACCTGGCGGACGCGGTCTCTCGCGGTGTACCCCAGCCCCAGTTATCCCCCATTCCCATCATCTTCGAGCTCCCGCCAGAGCTCTCACCCTTCCTGTCCTTGAATGCCTAGGGTTCCCCGTAGACAGGACGCGCCCGCCCGTGCGGACGCGCGGAACCCGAGGAAGTCTCTTGAGCATGCGGCCTTCGGAACCGCACTGTCGAAGTCTTCATCGCGACCTCCGGTCCCGCGAAAACCCCGAAAACCGAAACCCAAAAACGTCATCGCCCATTCCATCCTCCGCCCCCACGTGCGCGCCGATGACAGACTTGAACACTGGACCTCCCCGTTTAGCATTGCCTCGAGAATCGTCGCCAAGAACTCTCTCCCAGAATCCTGCCTCAAACTTTTGTTCTCGGTCGTCCTCGCCTCCATCGAACCCAGAACCCGCAAGAACTACGGCGCGGGCCTGCTACGTTTCCATCAGTTCTGCGACCTCCACGGCATCCCAGAGCGCGACCGCATGCCGGCATCAGAACTCCTGCTAGCCGCTTTCACCTCCGCGTGGGTCGGCAAGGTCCGCGCGGGCACCATCGACAACTGGCTCTCCGGCCTCCACTTCTGGCACATGTCGCGTGGCGCGCAATGGTGCGGCGACCGCCTGCTCAAGGCAACATGCACGACCGCCGGCAAGGTTCAGCCCCCTCCCAAGCCCAAGCGGCCGCCCGTAACGATCGAGCACATGCATGCGTTGCGATCGGGGTTGGATCTCACGGACGCCTTCGATGCGGCCGTGTACGCGCTCGCCTGCGCAGCGTTCTGGGGCTGCAGGCGGTACGCCAGTTCTCCCTACTCGGTGCCCCCCGCGCGCTGACTCACTAACCGACTCGCAGGTTGGGTGAACTTCTTCTCCAGAGCCCGAAGGAGTTCGACCCCAAGCGCAACGTAGCGCGTCGAGCCGACATCCACTTCCGAGCCATCCGGGGCACAGACAAGGCCTACGCGGTCTTCCACATCCCGTGGACGAAAACCACCAAGACAGAGGGTGCGGACATCGTTCTCGTCGGCAACGAAGACCCGACGTCCCCAGTGCAGGCCTTCCGGCACCACCTCAACGCCAACGCAGCGGTCCCAGAAACGGCGCCGATGTTCAGCTTCGAAACCGCGGATGGCCAGTGGGCCCCGATGACGCGCGCGTGGTTCCTGGAGCGCGGCAACAGCATCTGGAAATCGAAAGGCCTGGGCACCCTCACCGGCCACTGCTTCCGCATTGGCGGCGCCACCGAGCACCTCCTGCGAGGCACCCATCCCGACATGGTAGCGACGCTCGGAAGCTGGCGATCCCGTGCCTTCCTGGAGTATTGGAGGAAGATAGAATTCATTCTCCCACTTTTCATCTCGAACTCGTTTGATCAATCTCGCATGCAGCTCGTCTCAGACACCATGAAAGACTATAAAAAGCGTTACGGACTCAAGTAGCCGCGATAGTGTATAGTACTATTATACTAATACTTTTCAGCCTCATCTCAACCTTCGGCTCCGTGCTCCCACGGTTCAGCTTGCTTGAGGGTGGTGAGTCTCAGCGTGCGCCGTCCTCGCCTGTGGGTAGCTGCGCTGAGCGGGCGAGTCGAGGCCGTCGCACGAGATTAGGGGCGGGAGGCCAGAGTATGTACGATATCAGGCCGGGGGTGGGAAGAGCCAAGGACGCGCTACGACTGACGCGGCGTGCCCAATCACGAGACCGCGTCCGCGCCGGCAGTCTCCGATCCCCCCACCCTTCGGAGCCGGGAGCCCGTTGCACCCGGACTCCGGCTGTCCTCTCCTTCTTCTCCTCCTCCTTGCCACGTAGGCAATTCACGCATTTAGGAAGCCAGTGTGCATGAGCATCTGCCAACCCTAAAGCTGTGCACTCCTAACCCCAGTGTAGGGCCTGAAAGAGTAAGAGATGTACTTATGTAGGCTTATGCAACTACTTACTCTTGATCATCGGAGAGTGAATGTTGTTGCCACAGACATCAATTGTCGTTACCCTGGCTTGCAGGAATCGTCACCCCTAAAGAATGACCTCTTCGTTCCTCATCAATCGTAATACAAAAGCAGTGTCCGTACTTACTTGCAGATCATACACCAGTGCCCATGCTCTGTAACCTTTGCCTCATCAGCATACTTGAAGATGACCTCCTTCCTTGTGGAGAAGATTGTCTCTCCAAGTCACGTGTCATTTCCTCCTTTGTCACAATCTTCCGCCTCACCTGCAGAGCACCATCACTCTGTCATCCACTCTGAGTACGTGTACACAAGCATAGCCTTGATTGATATACTTACATTATTTTCAGCATCCCCATCCTCGTCCTCCCCCTCCTCATCGTTGCTGGGCCTGGCATCGTCGTTGTCGACATGCTGTACCTCCTGCTCCTCTGCCTCCTCCTCTGGGATGTCCTGCTCCTTGATCACCTCAGCAGGCTCATCATCCCTTCTAGCCTTGCCCTTGCCCCGCGCCCCCATCTTCCCATCACCATCAGTCCGGGTGCACTTTCACGACGCATTTTGATGCGTCTCACATGCCTTCTTGCGCTTCCCAGTAGTCTCCTCCTCGTCGCTCAAGATCTCGGGGACCTCGTTTTGTGGTGTCTTCTTGTTGCCTTTTGCGCCTGACTGTCGTGTTGTCATGTTGTTCTGACCTCGTGTGTTCTGCATGTTGATAGAGTAATAGAATTGTAGTAAAATAGACTTTAAGAGTGCGCATTGAGAAGCACCCCGAGGGAAGGGAGAGTTCAGGCAGGGATGGCCACGTCAGGCCATCCTACATGTACCACCATATGGCTAGGACTGAGGACACATGTAAGGATAGGACACATCAAGGACATGTCGTAAGTCCAGTCCTGACATGTCCAAGTCTGGTCCTATCTCATGTCCTTGACGTGTCCTAGGACAGGATTTAACAACACTAGTTCTCAGCATACGCCTTGTACGCTTTGAACGCAGCAAACGTGTCGCTCTTGCGCTTCAGGTATGCCATGAACCAGAAATGTGTCGCATCGCAGACATCCAGTAGACGTATCCCTCCAGTGTGGCGACCGGGAGATGTCCCTTGAGGTCAGTGTGGACCAGGGCGAGGACGAACTTCCGGGATGCAAAACAGGGGATGGAGTGGCGATTGAGCTTGCCGGCAAGGCAGGGCTCGCAGACAGGGTCAGGCTTGCACTTTGAGCGAACAACAAGGCCAATGACCAGCCCCTTCTTGATCACCGAGTGCAGGTCGCCGAGATTGACATGCGAGCAGCGCTGGTGCCACAGAGACTCGTCCTCCTCGCAGGTAGAGGACGCAGAGAGCGCATTCTTCGTCTGAGACACTGTGTGGCCAAGCAGGTAGTGTGCTCGTTGACCTTGGGCCTTGAAGCGCAGAAGCACAACCAGCACTCACAGTGGTCGGACCAGCGGACTCCTGGGCAGTGTCCTGGCCGTCGCTTGAGTCCTTGGACGCCTGCAACACGGTCTCCTTGTGTTTGCCCTTGCCAGAGCGGAATTGCAAATGCTGCATGGCCTTCTCCTTCGCTCGAGCGCTGGCATCGCGCTTGGAGAAGCACTGGTCCTCGGAGTGGCCGGAGCGACCGCAGAACGTGCAGGAGAGGGTAGAGGTGGCATGGGAGAGGACAGGGGCCGACAACGACGCACCAGGCTGGTTCTCGAGCGCGACAAACGTGTCCTGGAGCTTCTGGAGCGTGAGGGAGTCGTCCAGCAGCAGGGTCTGGCGCAGGGCGTTGTATTCGGCGGGGAGAGCACGAATGAGAGCCATGAGGACGAGTTCATCATCCAGCTTCGCAAGATCAAAGTCTGCAGGACAGAGGGCCTTCATGTCGGACTTGAGCTGCGAGGCTCGCATTGAGAGGGTGCTGAGGGACTTGTCCTCGGACTTGGACAGGGAGAGGAGGGCGTTGTAGGTGTTAAAACGTGTACCGGGATGTTTCTGCATGTGCACGGCCTCGAGCTTCTTCCACATCGCACCAGGATCATGTCAAATTGCCTCCAAATGCATCTGCTGCTCCCTCTCCATGCAGTTCCATATCTCCCCTGCAGCTAGGTCCAACCGGCTGTCGAAATCACAAAGTTCTCGACACTCACCTGAGTCCAGAGGCTCTGTGAACTGCGGCCTCGACTCAGCACCCTTCACAATGCACAGAGCACCAATGGTGCGAAGCCTGGCCTCCATATCGAGCCTCCATTGCTGGTAGTTGCGATTGGAGAGCTTGGGGAACATCGCAGCGGCTGGCGCCATGAGGGTAGGGGTGTGACGTGGCAAGGGGGCGACGGCGAAAATTTGGGGCGATTTGGAGCAGGGATGGGCGAGAAATCGACAAAAGATGGAGCAGGGGGTCCCAGAGCGAAAATGCGACAAGCAGAGCACAGAGGCAGGGAGGGGGCATGAGTGGGCGACTGTAGAGCGATGGACTGTGGTGAGTATGGACGTCTTGAGGCAGTCAGAGCGCAGGGCTCATAACCTGTTAGCTGCAGTGAAGTCTGGGGACTCCAGAGCTCGATGAGCGCGCTGTCTACGGTGCAGGTTACATAAGCTATACAGTACCAGCAGCCAAAGCACCCAGGAAATAAACGAAAAGCGAAAAGTAAAACATCAGTGAAGACCAAGAGGTCGAGTGTTCAATCCCGGGAGTGTGCAAAGAATGAAATATAAAGAAGTGCCAATATCTCGAAGAGGAATGAAGGCATCAAGTAGCCGTGTGGAGCGCCAATAGAGCACACTGCAATAGTCCCCTGGGCCCAGTATGGACTTGACGCGGGCACAGGAACCGGAGATAGAGCTCCGAGTTCAACAGAACTGAAGTTGCTTATGCAAACTGATCCCAACACTGATCAATTGTGGCTCTGCTGCAGTTCTGATAAGATCCAGCATTGTCAAATATCACAAACTATGCAGATGTCCTCTACTGACACCTTTCCCTCTGAATGATGCCTTTAATGGCAGACAATCAGCAGCTACAGAGTGGGTAAAACTCTATGTGTCCTCAGTGGATGGGTTAGGGCTGATCACAGATCAATCTGCAGATGATCCAGATCTGGTTCTGAACCCGCAGATTCAAGGCAATTTTTGTACAAGATCCACAATCACAGTTCTGTATAAAAGTGCATATGAAGTGTTATATGATCTTTTGTAAAAGATAATCATCTATCCTTGCAGAGCAACAGATTCAACACCATGCCAGACCTTTGATCTAGATCTGTAGTGATCCATAATCCATGGATCTGAATTATTGCAGCTCCAGACAGATCTGGGTTTGCAGTTATTTATCTGTAAGTGAGCTAGATCTGCATTCACTGTTCAGCCGTAGGATGGGTCTTATATCTCTTGAACTGTATAAGCTGTTGTCATTGACAAGCTCTATGTATCTGCCATACCCAAAAATACATTCCTTGCTTGCAACATACCTTACACACAGGTGCAGCCAGCTCTGATAAAGACATTCTGTCACTGCCACCTGCCTGCTGCCAGAGACAATAGTCGTCCTTAATTCTCATAGTTTAGTTTCAGCGCAGCTTCTGTGTGCACCGAAAAGGAAGGCCACGAGGTGATGGGACCTCGGCACGTATTGCCGGGCCTCAACAGGCCTCAACCCTACACTGAGGTTTCACGAGCGGACTTTGAATATTGAGTCTTTGGCCGACGAAGGCTCAACGCCAACCTTGTCTTCGTTGGTACTGCAGTATGGCTCGCACTCGCCCTGGAGCTTCTCATCCTTTGCGTGCTTGCTCTGCTTCTGCCTGTTCCTCTCCTGGGATCACCTCCTTGCTCAAACTCATAGCGGCTCTCCTGATCTCAGACACACAAGATGAGTGTGAAGAACTCACTGCTCTCCTCGTCGCCCGGCTCGCATTGCAGGAAAGGAGACATCAACGGTACAGTGGGAGGTACGGGCGGCAAGGGCCGTATGATCAGGTCAAGAGTGAGGACTTTTTTGAGATCATACTGCGGTACTCGTCGACCCGTTGGTTCAAGTCTTGGCTCCGGTGAGTTCATCTGCCATCCTCCTTGTGCTGGACACCGAGAGATCTGCCCAGGATGGATCGGATCTCAATGATCTCATCCAGGATGACCCCGTCTTTGTGAGCATGGGCAAGAAGCCTCAGCAGCCGCCCTGGTACCAGCTCGTCGTTTTTCTCTGTCGCCTCGCCATTTTTCTCTGTCGCATGGGCAACAAGACCGGCATCACAGCCGCCTCATTTGCGTCAATCTCGGAGGACATGGTCTGGCTATACACGGACAGAGTTTGTCAGGCTTTCCGTAACATATGCGACCAACATGTATATTGGCCTGGCCATGCCGAGCGCAACGAGTTTTCGGACGCTATGGCGGACTGGGGGTTCCCAGGATGCCGAGGCTCGGCTCTGGGGATGGGACATACATTCGATTGGAGAAGCGACCGTCCATGAACGGTTATGTGTACTGGTGTTGGAAGAAGATGTATGCAGTAAGTACGCACACATATCTTCCCTGTGACTTCGCTAACACGTTCAGTGCTAGATCATCATACAGGCGACGGTCGACCATCGAGGGCGGATCACACCATATGACTACGGATGGCCTGGCTCTGTTCAAGATAGTCGCGTGTTCAGCTCGTCGCACCTTTGGTGCCATTGTCAGCGGTACTTCAGGGCGCATAAGTATATCCTTGTCGACAAAGGTAAGTCTTTGTGTTTGTGCACCAACACAGCACTGTATAGTGTCCTAACTTATGTGGTATCATGTAGGGTATCCACTGACCAAATACACCATCCGGCCATTTCACGACTACAACCTCACCAACAATGTGCAAGAAGCTCACGTCCGCCGGCACGTCAATCGACGCCTCTCGTCGCTATGGATCTTCATTGAGCACGTGTTTGGCCGACTCAAGGGCCGCTTCCCTGTTCTGCGCTGCATGCCTGGCAACAACATCAACATGATCTACTGGACTGTCGAGGCCCTGATGGTCATCCACAACATCCTCGAGCACTTCAACGACGACCCTACGGACATCGAAGGGTACAATGGGGAGGAGGATGATGATGTTGATGAGGTTCATGGGGAGGCTGCGGCGCGACTCCGTGTTGACGGTGAGGTGGGCGACGATCTGCTTTATGCTGCTGGTGTCTATCGCCGCAAGTGGATACTCGACATCATGCACGGTGATCTGGTGTAGGAGGTTATTGTATAGAATTGATTGTATGACATTAGTTTGATGTTATGGTTCCCTTCTACCGATCTCACTGTGCATCCTCTTCTGCCTCCAGCTTCTCCATCAGCTTCAAGCCTCGCTCACGGAGTAGCGGATGATTGGACATGCACATCTCCATCACGCGCTTTCATTGCACCTCGCGTGCAGCCTGCGCCTCGCGCTTCTCTTGACAGTGTCGGATCTCTGCCCTCTCCTTGCATTCCTCCTCCTCCCAGGCCTCTCGACATTTCTCGAGTTCCAGTCTCTCCCTCTCAACTTCTTGTGTAGCCTTATTGCATTCCGCAAACTGCTGGAAAGCTTGAACAATGAAAGCGGGCTCACCGCTGCCTCTCTCGCCTTTGCGCTGCCTCTTCGTCTGCGACACTGGATCAGCAGAGTTGTACTTTTGGATGCGCTCGACTGCGCTGTTGCTCCATGCACTGCAAGCACGTTGTAAGTCGCAAAACACCAAAGAACAGCACAGTAACGTACACAGCATCAATGAGATCATACATCTTCAACTGGTAGAACGAGAGAAGGACAGCCACAGAGAAAGTCTTGGTGCGCGTGAACGTTACATCGCTCTTCTTCTCCGGACGCTGGGCAGGTGGTCCCTCGTTTCCGTCCATTCGTGCAGCATTGGGATCTCTGCCGCCCATGTGCAAGAGCTGCACCCGGATCTCCTTGTACTTCTTGAAAGCATTGTTGTTCCAGAAGTTTCGAATCTGCTCGGCAGTGATGCAACCCTTGAATAGGACTTGACCCATCTGAGATGCGTGTCCAAATCACATTGAATTCGGAGGGTGCGTGCCAACTAACATGATCATGCTTACCGTGATACAGTACTCTCCCAACTTCGTACGGATGTTCGCATATCTGCCTGGATCTGCCAGATACTCGACCGCAAGCTCCTTCTCTTGCTGATCCAGTCCCCACTTTGACTCCGAGTCATCAAACTCACCAACATCCACCTCACTCCCACTCCCCGCCTCGCCGTCACTCTGATCCCCTTCACCCTCATCCGGCTCGACGTCCGTGGAGATGCCACGCTCTGAGTCCCCATCTATGACCTCCCGCAGCTTCTTCAGCTGTGCGTTTGCAAGCCACGGCTCTGCATCCCATTTGATAGCACTCGAGAGCTTCTGGATCTCATCATCCAATGCGCCGCCCTGCCGCCTGTTTGCTGGACCAGATCGGCTACCCTTTCCAGTGCGAGGCTTTGCTGAATCCTTCATTGCCTTCACCTTCGACTTCTCCTTCTCCTTCGTTTTGCCCTTTGCTTTCGGCGTGCTCTTCTTCGCCTTCTTCCCCACTGTGCGCTCTGCCCCACCCTCATCTCCCTCCTCCACCTGACTTCCTGACAGCCACTTTCTACTAATCCGGGAGGATGTCTCGTGTAGAGTGGTGTCTCCCTCGCTGGTGTCTGCCGCAATATCCCATACGAGCACTGCCGGCCCAGATCTGGATCCAAGGCCATCCACCTCTGTTTGACGTGGTCCATCGAATCCGTACGCGACTACAGAAGTCAGTTAATGGCTCTCTAAGAAGGGTATAGCCTTCACTTACAGGGGACCGGGACTGGGCGTACACGAGGCTGAGATTCCGGAGTCTGATAAGTGTGGAACTTGACAGAGGCCCGGGCCTGTCCAGCAGGTGTATGCAGTGGCGGCAGCGGCGGTTCCACGGGATGCCAGACCAGCTGATGGTGTTGATTCACAGGCATAGCGGATTGAGGAACCAGTGGGATGTTCTTGTTATGGGGAGGGCCTTGCCAGCCTTGCATAGGGGGTGGCTGCAGCTGTGGTACGGGGTGCTGATGGGTGTCAAGCTTAGGCTGAAGCAGGTCCGCAGCAGGATAGGAAGGTAGTTGACCATTCAAGTACAAGTCGCTGAGCTGTGCATTGGCATACAAGGAAGAGTCTGCCCAGTCCGGTTCGTTCATGGTGTGTGTGGTTCGCAGGCTCGAGTGTGTCAAGGCGTCACAGCAAAGTCTCAAGGACGTCCAAGTCATTTAATTTCAAAGTCTGCTGATAAAGGCATGATTATTGTCAGAAAAGGGGGGCCGATGCACACAGTGGCGTTTCTGCTTTAGGCAGTTACCTTAATGGGTGCCGCCACGCAAAACTAAACTATGAGAATTGAGGATGACTAATGTCAACAGACCATCAGTTATAATGTCTGTCAATACAGTTCCTGGACACAAAGATAGAGGTCATACAATTAGCTAACCTTTCTAAATTCTGCAGGTCAAGGTGGAAATGATCAACCACTTTCGAGGTGCAAGATGGTATTGGATACATGAAAAAGTCTAGGCCAAGGTGAAAGCAATTTAGCAACCATCTTGCTAACTGGCAAGGCTTCAAGAAATTCTCAAAAAGACAGCATGGATAGTGTTGCATGGTCCAGTCATAGGACTGGTTGAGGACCGCAAGATAACCAGACTAAACCCAAATAACTGGACAATAACTAAAAATAGTTTGATTCAGTCAGCAGTTATGGCCTGGTCATTTTGGCCAGCTGTATATTGATGACTGGTCTTGACGGGTCCAAACTGGTCAATGACTGATAGCCTTAATACCTATATACTGTAGCCACTAATTGTGTGGTTCTATGGGTCAACGCACCATATGTTTCGAATTAAGAATATATGTGCTACATGACAGGCAAGGGGTCTTCTCTGCCCCACATGATATTAGTAGGACATTGGTCTGTGATCTTTGTTTTTAAGGGTGCTTGGGCCTGAAACCGAGAAAATGATGAATGTTCAATCAATTTCACATCCATGTTCTCTGCGGCAGGAAAGAGCCTTTGCAGATTGTGCTGGAAGCAGAATAAACTTGCCCATACCGGGAAGGATAGGCTCTTTTAGGTGTTTGACAGTGCCACTGAGCATCTAAGTTTCCAATTCTGGTATCTGAGTGCTTGAGAGTCAAAAAGACAGCCCATCGTTTCCAATATGGGCAAGTTTATTTCGCTTCTAGCACATATGTTTTTGGTTAGTTCGATACATATAGTGTGTCATATCATTAGATTTCCACAGTCTGTGCCTACATTGTGAGATTGTCATTAGAAATTGATCAAGGACTGGTCTTCACTGGAGATCAGACCATGGTCAAATCCAGTCATAAAATAACCAGTCAATGTTGTAGGCAAAGCAGGAGCAGAGTGCGGGAGCAGAGTATGGGAAGGTAGAAGAGAACATTCCAGTAACAAAGCAAGACTATAGTGTTGAACTTACTATGGACTATGGACATTAGTTGCACATTAGGCGCTATGGGCACTGCATCTTACGATTAGATCTAAGGCTATGCTTCTTCATTTCCTTTTAGGGTATGTTGTACGAAACCATGTGGTTACCTGGCTTCTCTTTGGTTCCAGTGCATTCCAGTGTGTTCTGCAACACTCTGGACCTTTCTAGTTCTTTCTAGATATCTCTGGGCTGTACTAGACATGTCCTTGGGACCTCGTATTTGTCGACGGTCGTATCTTCATCATCCTTTGTCATCGTCTGAGTCATCCCTACTTGTTCTGACTCAGACAGTATTATGCTCTCATTTCTGTCGCTTACTCATGCTACTCCAGACATAGTATGTAAGGAGGGATTCTTGGGCTTCATCTCCTCAGTCTTTTGCTCTACTGACTGAGGAGTAAGTACTCACCTACCTATGCTTCCTTATGCTTTACTTACAAGTACTTTGTAGCACGTGTTGTCCACTCATCTGCTAGGTACTTGTGTCTATGCTATTCAGTCTTTTGCTCTACTGACTGAGGACTCGTGTTGTCCACTCGTCTGCTAGTCATTGCGACTTGCCTTCACAGGTTCAGACTTCATCATATAGTAGAGTACCAAAGCCCAAGGGAAATTCTATTTGGAAACCCCAGTTCCACAGTGGAACCTGGGTTCTGCAACTTATAATCGGCCAGTCTGTATTAGGATGGCTTTCAAGGTTGGCCAGAAGTTAGGCGCCATCCGGCCTGGAAGCACTGGATTGGGATACAGAATGTCGCCTGGGCTGCCTGGCACCTCGTCATGCAGCATACATGCCAGTTGCTTGCAAATCCTGCTGGCTTGAGTTCTTAGAGTAAGTATTGCTGTCTAGAATCATCCTTAGTGATGTGCTCAATCTCCAATTGTGTCCCTCTACATATTCACTTCTTGCTGCTGGCTCTTGAGTTTGAGGGTTGAGTCAGGCTACAGTATGTCAAGCTTCAAGGTGAACACCAGCCAGCCAGCCTGGTACTATCTAAGGTGAGTACTGGAGGGTTTGTATTTTGATTTTATGGCTGGATAAGGTCTACGGCTGCCAAGATGCATGCTTGTAAGTTCCAATGTTTTGTATTCTGCCCAGCCTTTGCCCCACTGCTCTGTGTACATGTCCCATACCATCACTGTGCCGATGCTGTTCCAGACTCCTATCTATCGTTTTGTCTATCCAGACATACACCACTCTGCAATCAAGGGCAAGTCTCACCCCTCATGGGTGCTTCATTTTGTGTAGGAGAGCGGAGTTTTGGACCTCCAAGTTGCTGAATCGGCTGCCAGTGGGGGAGTACTTACTTAGTATCCCCATTAACTTACTCACCTTGCCTGTTCTGGTTCACGTACACGCATACGCATCAGAACACTATCATATTCTCCTATCCCCACCACTTACTGCAGACCATGGAGATGCACTCACTCTCCTCAAGTTTTGGGTGCCTGAGTGCGACATAGGTTGTCTGAGCACTCCCCGACTGGCCTCTCGGAGCCAGTTTGGAAACCTGGGTTGCAAGAAACTGGGTTTCTTAACTGGCTACCCGGATTCTGTGTGCCCCCGGGGTTTTCGAATAGAATTATCCCAAAGCCCAATGTCCAGACAATAACAAAGGGTAACAAAGTGTATCTTCTATTGTAAAACATCTCAGTCACCATATAGGGAAAGTGTATGCCATACATGGTAATTTTCAGTGTACAACATTACACACAGCTCTTGCACATGCAAATTGGCAGTGTATGGGAAGTATACACATGCCGAAGTGGGCTACAAGTAGTTTGAGAACAAGCTGCAAGGTTGGCACGGTAATGGTGGTGGAGAGCTACTTATGTTGGAGAAAGCGCCCACGAGCACTTGGCATGGCTTTCCCAGCTCAAACTTACTACTTTATATGAAGTGGTAGTGTCCAACAAAGCAGCAGAGTGACCTCGAACTGAGGTGAAGGGTCAGGTAAAGTGGAGCTTAACGACTGCAAGCACACGGCGGTGGATGAGAGCCTGCGCAGTGAGTACTGCCCAAGCCTGCATGCCATCACACAACCACTCAGCAGCTCAAGCTCAAAGTCAATGTTTGAGCTCAGTGTCAGCAGTCGCAGACTCTAGAGACAGAGACAGTGGCAAACGAGGGTGGGCGGAGCCCATCCGAGTGTGCTGCTGTCCTCTATTTCCGTGACAAGGGCACAGGAAGCTGCTAGTAGTATTGTAGAAGTAACTACAAGCTTCACGAGTAAGGTGCAAGCTCATATATTAATCAAATATCAATAGTCAATTGGTCCAGTCCTCAAAATTTCAGAAATCCAGCCAGACCAGTTTTAGTCACAGTTCTGGTTATCCTTTGGGAGGTCAAAAAACCAGACTTGACCAGACCCTGCAACACTAAGCATGGGGCTTGGGTTGAGGCCCAGTGAGAGTAGCCTGGATCTAGTGCTGCAGGGTTGGGTCCCACAACCGGAATATAAAAAATAAAAAATAAAAAAACACTGAAACCTGATCCGACCTGAGCAAAAATGACTGGACCATAACCACAAAGGTAGCAGTCAGGTCGCCAGTCAGGCCGTGGTCATGATTTTTGAACCAATATCTATGACTGGACACAACTGATGATGACCAGTCATGACCAGTCATTTTTGCCCTACCAATGACCTGGTTATAGGTGCCTTTGACTGGTAATGACCGGTCATAACCAGTTAAAATCAGTCCTGACTAAGCTATACCAGGTGAGGGCACATATATTGTATAGCCCTTTGGACTTTAAGTCATCAAGATGATCATTTAGAAAGTATCTTAGGCTTGTATAAGGCTATTCACCTCTTGATCATGACTCCCCCAACCTTCTTTGGTAGTCATGACTGGTCTTAACTGGTTATAACTGATCATCAGTTTTGACCGGTCAAAACTGTAACTTGACTGCAGTTAGGTCAGGTCGTACTGCTGTACTACTTCCAGGCCAGTCATAAGACTGAAGGACTGGTCATGTATGGCCAATAACCTGAACCGACCCGACCCTGCAGCACTACCTGGATCTGCAATGTTTCCGAATGTTTTGCTGTGTTTTGCTCCACGGAAACAAGAGCAAAGGACGGAGATCATCGGAAAACGAATAGTGGAAGCAGGGCACAAATACTTACATTTTCTACTGTTTAGCGTGGATCTCGCTTGATTGCAGGTGTTCCAAGAAGTTTGCATACATTCAGTTTGACTGAAAACAACACATTTGTTTTGCTACAATCCCCGCCATTCCCCCATGTTCCCTGCCACCCGCCCATGCACCTAGCTCACCCACCACCTGCCAGCACCCTCACCCTCGCCCGCCTGTCCACTCGCATACCCAGCCGCGCACTGCGCAGTCACGTCCATCCATGCACCATGCCCATGTCTGTCCGCTATGCCCATGTGTAAGCATGCTCGTGTGCGCTTACAGCGCGTGCCTTGTTTGTTACGTTAGCACCTACGATATACTTCCGCAAACCTTCGTATTGCACTCCTCATTCCTTTCGGACGCAATACAGGTACGCTCCTGCTCGCTGCTCATGTACATTGCTAGCCTGTACTTACTCATTCCTTTCGGACTGTTAAGACTGTGCGTGCCAAGTCAAACTCCGGAAGGAAGTCCGAAGTCCGAAGTCCGAAGTCCGAAGGCAGTGCGGGGGTGAAGACTTCGGCGAAGTTATTGACCAACGCCCTGAGGAGACGCAAGTTGTCTTCTATTTGCAAGGGAACAGAACTCCGGAGTTTATACCGGAGTAAGCAACGAAGGAGGAAGTCAAGCAGAGAGGAAACCAGAGGGTCAGAAGCCGAGTGACCAGAGTCGGAAGACGGAGGTTGGAGGTCGGAGGTCAGAAGTCCGGACGGAGGTGCGGACGAGTTAGAAGGGAAGACAATAGATCGAGTTGTTGATACCGAGAAGGATAAGAGGGAAGTAAACGAGATATCAGAACTGAGGTCTAAGGGAGAATACAAGCAGGCTTAAATACTAAAGTCCGGAGGTCTGAAAGGGGTAAGCTAGAAGTAGAGACAGGAGTCGGAGTCCGGTGCCAAGGCGGAAGCAAGTAAGTAGCCAATAGGAAATGGAGGTAAGTGCGGATACAAGTGGATACAAACGCGGATACAACAGGTAATACTATCGGGACTGCGGAAGTGATCGGAGTCCGAGGGGGACGGATAGTAAGGGGTAAGTATTGTAGTAAGGATGAGTCATAACGAAGGGATGAGGAGGTAAGTATGAGTCAACGGACAAACCGGAGTCCGGTCGGAGTTGAGTCCGGAGTTGGGTGTCTTGGAGCACGGGATGTAACATGGACGCAATACAGACTCTGTTCATATTCTGTTCTGAGTGTAGCTGGATTTGCCATCCGGTTTCCACCATGTTCATGACCTCGTCTCTTCCGTGTCCAAGTCCATCTGGGGCTGGGCACTGTGGGGCACACGTCCACAGGCGTCCACTCACCAAGCGTAGATGATGCCACTCACACACCGACCTTGCAGGCTCCAATGGCACTCAACCGCTGATATGCCATGGGGCAAAATGAGCAGATAACTCCACCCAGGTTACGGCCGAGGACTGTATGCAATGTGCGAGAAGGAGAGCGGTTCCCAACCAATCGAGACTATCAGAGACCCAGGGGGTATCCGCCTAATCCCGACTCAAAAGAGCGGGAGAAGAGAGAAGAAGCCTCGCTAGCAGGACGGGCGCGAACTAGAGACTACGCCCGAAGTGTGAAAGGACCGGAGCCTGGCCGCTCTAACCACCGAAGGGCGAGGGAGAGAAAGGACGGTAGGGGAGATGGAGGGGGGGCGGCGGATGGAACGGACGACGGATTGAAGACTCAATGGTAGCGAGCAGAGGGATGGCCTCTACTGCGTTTCCTATACGGAGGCGAACACTCCCAATGCGCGGAAGGCGTGGGGTTAACCACGGAAAGCTCGAGAGAGCGCCGGAGGGAACCATGAAGGGGACAGTGCGGAGACAGTTGGACGGTGTTTGGAACAGTTGGTGACGGCGGTGGTGTACTTTCTGTCGGTGAGGAGACTTTTGTCGGCGGTGACCACAGAGAGAACGGCGGAAGCTGAGACTCTGACTCTGAGGGGGGAAACAGAAAATCTCCCTTGCCTTCCTCTAGCTTGATGATACAAAACCAAATGCTTGTAGCTACGACAAAACCTCTCAGAACTCTCGATAACGCCATTCTCTCTGAACGTTCCCTTGCCATTTGTCCTGTGCATGGACCTCCGAGGTCTGATAACCATCTCTGGCCAACCACAGTGCATGCCAAGCCCCAACGCGTCCGAAGCGCCAGCGACCGACGTTTACCCAAGATAGTGGCGCGGAGCTCCCAGCTCAAAATAACCACCCAGCCAATCATAGGCTCCCTAACGCTGAAAGGCGTGCTTGGAGGACTGCGGAACCGCGCAGATGGTCGGAAGCTTGGGCGTCCGTCCTGGCTTGCAGATGCGGGCTTGCTGACCGGGCCCCGCTCAGAGGACTCCAATGGAAAGGGGGAGCTGAGGTGGGGAGATGAGGGCCATCGTCAGTGAGCGGACGGAGTGCACGGGGTCGTCGGAAAGGCCGCAGTGAGTTGACAGCAAGGGCAGGGACTGCGACAAATAGCGCGCGGAACTGGCGAGAATGGGGAGCGGGCTATGGTGGGGCGAAAAATCCATGCATAAGCTGGGTAGGTGCTCATCACCGCCCACCAGATCTACACCCTCAGCAGTCCTTGCCATGTTACTGTGGTGTTCCTATAACAGAGTGACTTCAGTAACTGCGCGATGTGGCACCGCGCGAACAATGTACCAATGACTAAGTATATGCATGACCCAAACAACTGTTTCGCCCAGTGAAACTGGGACTGGACTGCTCGTTTGCGATGGTGACAGACGGCTGCACTCTATAGTGGTCGCGAGTCATTGGAAGATGGTGGTGGCAGGAGAAGAATGCGCGAACAGAGGTCCGGAGCACAACCCACATAAGTACTTCCCGGACAGGATGATGTAACATATAGACTCGGTGTCGAGCTCGAGTTGAGCGTTAGTATATGAGCACGTGTCAGACCGGTGTGCCAGAGAAGCCAGCCGGCAGTCTGAGCGGGATGAGAGAGCGGAAGACAGGTTGCATACCATGCTTACTAATAGTGTATCCTATAGCATCAGTAAGTGCAAAAAGTCTGAGAACTCTGAGAGTTCTTCCACAGACGTCCTCAGAGGTCAGAAATGTCAGACCTCAGAGGCCCCTTCCAAAACATATTAATATTCATTTTCTGCCATGGTGAAGCATGGCTCTGAGGTCTGTTGACCTCTGTGAACTCTGAGTTGAATTCAAGAGTTCTCAGAGCTCTCAGAATTTTCATACTTTACTGATGAGCGAGAAGGGTGGGTTTATGTCGTGCGAGCGCAGTTATACTTGCAGGCTCCACTTGCAGAAGCAACTCGAGACAAGTTCAACAGTATATGACCGACAAGTGTTGTCCGAATCGGGGTACATGCACCCCAAATTCGGAACATCCGCAACGCATCAAACACCGCTGAACCTGCCAGATCGTCAGAAAACCTGCGGAAGACCGTTCCAAACCAGGGAGAACTTTACAAAAAGACGCTACTCTCACTGGGGTTGAGGCTGGAATCAACCAAACAATGCTCCCTGGATTGCACCCCAGGCCTGCTCAGTCATGCCAAACCCACAACCTTGTCTTGGCCCCATCACACAACCAAAGATCCTGATCTCTTTTTCTGAGAGCCTGAACCGCATTACAAGGGATTTGAAACACTTTGTCTGCCTTATCTATACAATGTCTCACCCCAAACTGATTCAACTTCAATCTGATGGACTGTCCACTTTCTCGTGTCCAGGAACTAGCAGCAGTGCACCGGCACCACATATTCTCCAAGGATTATGTACCATACATACTACGACAGGGTCCTTGCAAGTGAGTACAACGGTGTACCATACCTATATATACGATAGACGGCAGGAGCAAGAGAAGATGCGAGATTGATGTACGGAGCAGTGGGAATGAATGAATCCTGGGGACGAGAGTGTGTACTCATACTGGACCTAGTTTTTCGGAACCTGCTCGTCGCCGAAAAGCTCCTCACGTGCCCGGTCTGCCTCAGCCTCCTCCTCCCCCTTCGGACCCTCGGCGTGCTCATGGTCATGGGCGTGCGCAGGAGTCTGCTCGGGCTCTGCTGACGCAGGCGATGCGCCATCTGCCGATGAGCTCTCGGCCGTGGACGACGCCTCGGACGTCGAGCTTTCAGCGGCATCCGTAGCATCAGTCGGCTCCTCAGCTACCTTCGGGGCTTCCGTCGCCGACGCTACGTCCTGCGAGCTGATTTCCTTCTGGTCCTCCTCCACCTTCCGCGGGGCCTCGCCCTCCTTGCTCTTCAGGTCGTTGTGCGGGTGGCCGCCGAAGATGTCGCGTCCAGGCTCGGCCAGCCGAAGCCAAGAGTGGTTGTGTCAGGCTCCTTGGGCGGCTCTTCGAGCTTGACGGGTTCGCCAATTGGTACGGCGCCGTGGCCGTGGCCTTGCGGCGGGTTTTGGTTCTGGTTCACCAGGACGGGTGAGGATATTTGAGGAGTGGGGACGATGGTGCCCTTGTATTGCGAATACTGCGATATGCTGTCAGTATGAGGAGACCGCAGTCAAACATGTTAGTGGCTCACGTCATCAAGGAAATCGTTGCTGGAGACGGAGGTCAATCAGTTTGCGGCCGTCAAGTATGCTACATAGAACATACCAGGAGAAGTCCCAAGTCTTCAGCCACTTCGCCTTGTGACACTTCGCCTTCGTCCAGGGGAGACCGTACGCGAGCGGGCTGAAGTACGAGAAGTTCCAAATGGCGATGACGAGGAGTACGGCCGCAATCTGCAGGCGCACACGGGGACGTAGGGCCGAAGTGACGAGGTCAAAGCACGCGCATGACAACAAGATCGCAAAGTACAGGGCCGGGAAATAGTGGTGCAGGAAGAGCTGACGAGCCATAATATAGAACGGGAGGTAATGCAGGGCCCAGCCGATGAAGAGGAAGCCACAGAGCGTGTCATATTTGACGACCTTGGCTGTGAAACGTTTAGTTAGACATTGAACCCGACGCTTGTAGCATACACTCACTGTTGTCGAAGTCACGGTAACCGCGCTTGGCACGGAGAATGAGGAGCCCGCGAACAGCGGCATATGCGAAGACGGCAGCCGTACTCAGGTACCAGACCATTGGGTTTCCGAGGAGGTAGATTTGGCGATGGTCCTTGACCCAGAAGTTCTATTTAGGTCGTCATGTCAGTCAGATAGGTACAATTGGAAGAGAAACACGCGTACAATGCCACGGCGGAGACGAGGCCATGCGTCCGGACGCGAGTCGTAAGTGTGACGGTCGGTAAGTCCGGCGTTGGTCGTCCACATGACTTGCTGAAGCTCCCAGAACTTGGCGAAGAAACCGGGGAGCTTGTAATTGACCTTTTCCGCGTCCGCGGGCACTGTAAAGGGTCAGTACACGATGAAACGCAGATTCGCCGGAGCTTACGTTTAGGGTGGAAGTTGGTCTCGACATACCACAGCGAGTTCGCGAGGACCGCTTGTTTGTTGCACGTCACTTCCTGTTGCTCGAAGGCCCACTCAGGAAGCTTGACCTTATGCGAGAACAAGTAGCAGCCGGTCATGGCATGTCTGAGGCGGAAATGAGTGCGCAGAGTCCTGAGACGCTTGCCCGACTCCTTGTCGCGCTTGTCACCCTTGTAGATCTCCACGACCCAATCGTCGTTGGTGTCACCTGCATAGCCAGGGATACCATAGCCCGACACCTCTTGCTGGAAATCGACGTCCGAAACTGGGGGACGGATGTCGTGAGAGTGGAGCGACTTGTCGGTCTGGATGTGCCGGAGTTTGACGCGAGTACCGCCTGTAATGTACGCGATGTCGTGATCAACCCAGTTGGTGTACGGATCACCATCTGCGGACGCGTTGACGATGCGCCAGTCATTGTTGGAGTCGCGGTGCGGGTAGAGGGTAATTTGCTGCTCTACAAATGAAGTCAGCAGTTTAACAAGCAAGACGAGACCTGATCAGACTTACGCTTGCTACCACCAGGATAGCTGTGGGGATGCGAATGCAAGTATCCACCCTGGGTGTTGACGTGCCGGATGGTAATCTCGGAGCCAATGGCAACATCCGCGAAGGTATCGGCCATACCGCGGCCACGGAGAGTGTGTTGGAACTCGGAGCTCATGAAACCGTCTCCCTCCCCCGAGTTACTGAGGATGAGGAAGTGGATGCCGAACATAGACATGTAGAATATGATAGGAATCAGGATGAGGCAGATCGCGCGGGCGATGAAGTGCCTGATGAAGAGCCTTGGAGGGACGCGGAGGTCGCCGAGAAGATCCCAGAGCTGTTTGAGAGTACCGAGGCCGACAGTGGCGATAGTGAAGAGACCGACCCACTTGCAGCTGACGACTGCGCCGAGAGAGAGACCGGTCATGATGAGCCATATCCACCATGACTCTGTGAACGGCTCAAAGTGGTTCTCGTTGCAGAAAGCAGTCCAGGCAAATGTGGTGAGAGCGGTGAAGAAGATGAGGGGCGAATCAAGGAGGATGTGACGGGACTGGGTGATCATGCCGTTTTCGAAGGTGATCAAGAGGGAGGCAAGAAGGGCGGTAGTGACCCTGCAGTCGAGTGCGCGAAGAGTAAGGTAGGCCAAGGGTACCGTAGCGACGCCCATGAGAGCTGGAACCATGCGCATCGCGACATACGGGACGTTCTCATATACTCTGGAATGACGTCAGTAGAGTACGAGGAGGGAGAGGAGGGGGAACAGACTTTGCGATGTCTTTGAAGTCAAAGTTGCCGTCGTAGCCAAAGACCCAGCCAGCAAGAGTAATGAGAAGCTTTGCGAGTGGCGGGTGCACATCGACGAAGTAGGACGACTTGATGTACTTGGACGCGAACTTGCCAAAGTGCACTTCGTCGAAGCTGCAGCATGTATGCGCATATAGTCAGCGGCCACAGGCGGAGAACAGTGCAACGTACACGACGCTGTTTGGCTGCGAGATGCGGAAGAGCCTGACGAGGGCAGCGACGACGAGGATGACGGCAAGCAGCTTCCACTCGCCGGGCGCAATGTTCAGGCCGCCATTGGGGTGAGACTTGCCAGTGCGGCCGGGACGGAGACCTCGCGAGGCGGCTTCGCGTCGCTCGTCGGCATCGAGGTGCTCGTGGCGGGGGTGCGGGAAACGTTGTGAGGTGGCGGGCTGCTGATGGCGGCCAGCGGGGGACGGCTGCCTGCGCACGCGGACGCTGCCAGACATGCTACGCAGCGGAGAAGGTGTCTGACCGCGCAAAAGAAGTAGAGAGAAGGCTCAGACGGAGATAAAGGAGAGAACGGAGGCCAGCGAGAGCAGTCGGTCGTCGTCGAGAACAGCGAAGGGGACAGAGAACACAGCGGAGAGCTGCGGACAGACAGCGCAGAGCGAGTATATGCGGTGCTCGGCGCGCAGTCGACGTATCAGCCACGTGCACAACGCCAGCCACGTGATCGCATATTTCGAGTCTTCGAGCATCGTCCAAGTCCGCCTCGCCATCGTCTCCCCCGTCCTCCTCAGCCTTATTCACGATGTCCATGAACATTTTCGGTGCAGAGGTGCGTCTCTTGCACTTGCGCTCCTGCCCGCTGCTCACCCGCACTACAGGCGACAGAGGAAAAGGCCGAGAATGCTCGTCTCGCGTCCTTCGTCGGTGCCCTCGCCCTCGGCGATCTCGTCAAATCCACTCTTGGCCCCAAGGGCATGAACAAGATCCTTCAGTCCGGCTCTTCCGGCGAGATCAACGTGACCAACGATGGCGCAACGATTCTCAAGTCCATCCAGCTCGACAATGCCGCCGCCAAGATCCTCGTTAACATCTCCAAGGTTCAGGACGATGAGGTCGGAGACGGGACGACGAGTGTCTGCGTGCTGGCTGCGGAGCTCTTGCGGGAGGCAGAGAAGCTCATTTCGCAGAGGATACATCCACAAACCATCATCGAGGGTTACAGGATAGCGAGCGCGGCTGCGCTCAAGGCTTTGGAAAAGGCTGCGACAGACAACAGGTGCGTTCCAATCATCTAAAATACCCATGCGGGTCACATATACGTTCGCCTCTGTCCAGCGCCGATCCTGCACGCTTCAGACAAGACCTGCTTAACATTGCACGGACGACCCTGTCCTCGAAAGTCCTCTCTCAGGACAAGGACTACTTCGCCAATCTTGCCGTTGATGCCGTTCTCCGACTTAAGGTTCGCGCTCGTGCGCTCATGATATATCCTTCGGCGATTCATCTCTGAGTCTATCTAGGGCTCGACAGATCTGGAGCACATCCAAATCATCAAGAAGGCCGGTGGCAAGCTCACCGACTCGTATCTCGATGAGGGTATGATCGGGCAGTTGAGTTGTGCTACTGCGACTAATGACGCGTCGTTCAGGCTTCATCCTTGACAAAACTATTGGCACAAACTGCCCCAAGCGGTTAGAGAACGCGAACATTCTCATCGCCAATACATGTAGGGCTTTTTGTTCTCCAGATATGTTCGGGACTCTGACTGCAACTGCAAATGCCCTTTGAAGCCATGGACACGGACAAGATCAAGGTCTTCGGTGCGCGTATCAAGGTGGACAGCACTGGCAAGCTGGCTGAGCTCGAGCGCGCCGAGAAGGTACCGTCCGGTGTCCTCTAGTCCGATGTTCCTGCTCACACCGGCTACAGGAGAAGATGAAGGCCAAGGTCGACGCGATTGCTGCCCATGGCATCAACTGCTTCGTCAACCGCCAACTCATCTACAACTACCCGGAGTCGCTGCTCGCCGAGAAAGGTATCCTCACCATTGAGCACGCAGACTTTGAGGGCGTTGAACGGCTCGCACTCGTCACTGGCGGCGAGATTGCAAGCACGTTCGATCACCCCGAGCTCGTGAAGCTTGGACGGTGTGAACTAATCGAGGAGATCATGATCGGTGAAGACAAGGTGCGCGTGACTCGCTGACCCTCTTGCATACTCAATCTCATTGACCATATCATATATACAGCTGATCAAGTTCTCCGGGGTCGCGGCTGGGGAAGCATGCACTGTCGTTCTACGAGGGTCGACGAACCAGATGATCGACGAGGCAGAGCGGTCACTACACGACGCGCTCTCAGTTCTCTCGCAGACGGTCAAGGAGACGCGCATCGTGCTGGGCGGCGGTTGCTCGGAGATGCTCATGAGCTGTGCGGTGGAGGAGGAGGCACGCAAGGTGCAGGGCAAGAAGGCGATCGCGGCGGAGGCATTCGCACGGGCGCTGAGGATGATCCCTACCATCCTCTCGGACAACGCGGGCTACGACTCGTCCGACCTCGTCGCCAAGCTCCGTGCTGCGCACTACGAGGGCAAGAGCGACGCTGGTCTTGGTAAGTCCTGCGCGTTCCGCAGGTGTTCTCTGTTACTCACCGCGGAATATAGACATGAACGAGGGGACTATTGGCTCGATGGTTAAGCTTGGGGTGACCGAGAGCTACAAGCTGAAGAGCCAGGTGGTCATCAGTGCCAGCGAGGCTGCTGAGATGATCCTGCGGTAAGTGACGAGCCTTCCTCTATTCGAATAGCTGATGCTGACTGTTCTCCTGTCCAGCGTCGACGACATCTTGAGGGCAGCGCCGCGGAGAAGAGAAGCTGTATAGTAGTAGTCCACACCCAATGTATATTGATACAAGCACGCTGCAATCTTCATCTTAGTGATACTTACATAGCTGCTTCGGGGCAAGTTTGTGCGATCGGAGCTTGACTCGTGGAAGCGCCGGAGATCGGGGCCGGCGGTGCGGCACGTCCGCACGAAAAGTGGGTCTCGTCTCAGCCGTCTGTGCGCGACCACCATCTCTCTCGTCCTACACTTTCATACCCTCTCTCAGACCGCACATTATGGCTCCGAAGAACAAGGGAAAGAAGGCCAAGAAGCAGCCCGGCGACTGGGACGATTCAGATGATGACTTCAAGGGCAAGGGTATCGCACTCGGTGTCGAGGACACCCCCGCCGCCGAGGACGAGGAAGAAGACTTTGGGGGATTGATGGTGAGCAATGCTGTTTTTGATTACCTTGCATCCCCTCACATGAGGCGTAGTCGGTCATCTCAAGAGCGAAAGGCAAGAAGGGCAAGAAGGCAGGCTTTTCCGCCTTCGCTGCTCTCGAAGCGGAGGAACCCCCCGCCGCCGATGATGATGAGGAAACTACTGGAGGTCTTATGGTGAGTCATTATGTTATGTTCCTGGTTTACATCCGCTGATCGTGCCCTATACCCTAGTCTGTAATCCCCAAAGCTCAGAAGGCGGACACCCCGCCCGAGAAAGCACCATCCCCCTCCCCACAACCGGCAGAAACGCAACAGGAAGATGAGGCGGACGAGGGCGATGAAGACGGTGGTCCTAAGATTCTGTCGAAGAAGCAGAAGGAGAAGCTAAAGAAGGAGCGAGAAAAGGTGCGTCCCAATGTCTCCTCAGTTGGCATGCGTGCAAGAAACTCATCCTTCCCACTAACCCCAGGCGAAGAAGAAGGCTCAAGCGGCCGCGAAGAAGTCTACACAACCAGACCGCGCGGAGGATGCTGCCCCTGCCCCTGCCCCTGCCCCAGCCGAGCCTGCGCCTGCTGCCACGCCCGCGGCCGCGGCCGCTGACGGTGGTGACGAAGACGACGAGGAAGGCGGAGGCGGGGGAGGGGGCGATGCGAAGAAGAAGAAGAAAAAGAAAAAGGCGAAGAAGGAGGAGGAACCAGCCCCTGCTCCTGCAGCAGCCAAGAAGAAGGGCGGCGCAGGCATCAGTGCGCTGAAGGCGATGATGGAGGAGAAGAAGCGGCTGGAGGAGGAGGCTCGAAGACGAGAGGAGGAGGAGCGCAAGAGGATCGAGGAGGAGGAGAGGAGGGCGGAGGAGGAGGAACGCCGGAAAGAAGAGGAGAAGCAAAGGAAGAAGCAGAAAGAGAAGGTGTGTATGCTGCGCTCGTCAATGGAAGATGTATATGCGTGCTCATCAACTGTCCTACATCAGGAAAAGCGTGAGATCGCGAAGAAAGAGGGTCGGTTGCTCACCAAGAAACAGAAGGAGGAGCAACGCGCTGCCGAACTGCGAAAGCAGGCTCTGCTCGCGTCAGGCGTGCAAATCGAGGGTCTGCAGCAACATGGGGACACGCCGCGACCTAAGAAGGTCGTCTACGACAGTCGCAAGAAGAAGAAAGGGCCTACGAGCGCGGCGGGCAGCAGCCACCCCGGCACTCGCGATTCATCTCCCGTGCGCGAGCAGCCCGCAACGCCTATACCGGAGCCACAGCCCGAACCCACTCCTGCTGCTGCTACGACGTCGTCGCCAGCGGCCGAGGAGGAAGCCAAAGACGACTGGGAGGCGAGCAGCGACGAGGAGAACAAGGATGGTGTGAAGGACTCCTGGGACCAGAGTAGCGAGGACGAGGAGGCTCCGAAGGCACCTCCGTCTGCGAAGGCGGCTCCTGCGAACGGCTCCGCGAAGCCTGCAACCCCTGCGAAGGGCGCTACTGCTAAGGCTGCTGCGAAGGATGCCCCCGCCAAGGCGGAGAAACCGAAGGTCCCTGCACCTCCCACCAAAGCTGCTGGTGCACCGGCGACGCCCGCAAACGGTGCCGCCAAGGCTCAACCCAAGAAGGAGGAGGAGTCTTCGGAAGAGGAATCGTCTGACGAGGACTCGGATTCGGATGACTCCTCGGACGAGGATAGCTCGGACGAGTCCGACGCTGGCATGACTCAAGTGCAACGCATGGCCGCACAGAAGAAGGCGGAGGCAGCAGCGCGACGCCAGAAGGCTCATGAGGCGGCTTTGGCAGCGCGTAACAAGGATGACCTCCGCAGCCCCATCTGCTGTATTCTGGGACATGTCGATACCGGTAAGACGAAGCTCTTGGACAAGGTGAGTCGCCTTATCGGACGTCGTCAGCTGCATACTGAAGTAGACCTTCATCTGGCTAGATCCGTCAAACAAACGTGCAAGAGGGCGAAGCGGGAGGTATCACGCAGCAGATTGGTGCAACGTACTTCCCAGTGGAGGCCATCAAGACCAAGACGGCTGTCTTGAACAAGGACGGCAAGCAGGAGTACAAGATCCCGGGTCTCTTGGTCATTGACACACCTGGGCACGAGTCGTTCACGAATTTGCGGACTCGTGGTAGTTCGTTGTGTAACATCGCCATTCTCGTCGTGGATATCATGGTACGCCCCGTTTCGACGCTTTCCTGACTGGCAGTTGCCTTACCAGCATTATCCAGCACGGTCTCGAACCCCAGACGCTGGAGTCTCTGCGCCTCCTCCGTGACCGCAAGACGCCCTTCATCGTTGCGCTGAACAAGATCGACCGTATCTACGGGTGGGAGCCAATTCCCGACAACGATTTCCGCAGTTCGCTTGAGAAGCAGAAGCGTCCGGTGCAACGCCAGTTCGAGGACATGACCAAGAAGATCATCGTCGCGTTCGCCGAGCAGGGTCTCAACGCAGTGCTCTACTACGAGAACAAGAGCTTCGCCCGCAATGTTTCCATCGTGCCCACCTCGGCCGTCACGGGCGAGGGTGTCCCCGACATGATCATGCTCCTCGTCAACCTCACTCAGCAACGTATGAGCGACCGGCTGATGTACCTGTCCGAGCTTGAGTGTACGGTGCTTGAGGTAAAGGTCATCGAGGGTCTCGGTACGACTATCGATGTTGTGTTGTCGAACGGTATCCTCCACGAGGGAGACAAGATCGTGGTCTGCGGTCTCAACGGTCCCATCGTCACGCAAGTTCGTGCTCTGCTGACACCGCAACCACTACGGGAACTGCGTATTAAGGTAAGATCTACTGGGGCTGTTCTCGGTTGCAGTCGCTCACAACCACCGTCTGCAGTCTGCCTACGTGCACCACAAGGAGGTTAAGGCCGCCCTCGGTGTCAAGATCGTTGCTCCCGACCTGGAGAAGGCCATCGCCGGTTCCCGACTACTTGTCTGCGGCCCAGACGACGACGAGGAAGAATTGATGGACGAGGTCATGTCCGACCTGACATCGCTGCTCAACTCTATCGACAAGTCCGGTCGCGGTGTATGCGTGCAAGCGAGCACCCTTGGTTCGCTGGAGGCGCTCCTGGACTTCCTGAAGACAAGCAAGATTCCGGTATCAGGCATCAACATCGGTCCAGTGCACAAGAAGGACGTCATGCGAGCGGCAACGATGCTTGAGAAGGCCAAGGAGCTTGCATGTATCCTTTGCTTCGACGTCCCCGTCGACAAGGATGCTGAGAGGCTGGCGGAGGAGATGGGCATCCGACTGTTCAAGGGTAAGTGCTGCTGTGCCTCACGCGGGAGCGCGATCTCACCCCATGTACAGCGGACATCATCTACCACCTGTTCGACGCATTCACCGCGTACAACAACGAGATCACGGAGGCGAAGAGGCGGGACGCAGCTCCTCAAGCTGTCTGGCCGTGTCGACTGAAGATCATCGCCGTGTTCGCCAAGCGAGATCCTATCATTCTCGGTGTGGATATCCTCGACGGCACTCTGCGCGTTGGTACCCCGCTTTGCGTTGTCAAGGTCGATCCAGAGACGCAAAAGAAGGAGATCATCGACTTGGGCAAGGTCACCTCGCTCGAGATCAACCACAAGTCGTTCGACGTACGTTGTCCATGCAACTGACTCGACGCGCGTAATGACACACGCTGATCCCATACAATGTAGATCGTCAAGAAGTCGCAAGCCGGTGGTGGTGTTGCCGTCAAGATCGAGCACGCCGTGTACCAGTCTGCGAAGATGTATGGCCGACACTTCGACGAGAAGGACGAGCTTTACTCGCACATCACACGGCAAAGTATCGATGTGCTGAAGGTACGTTACTCTCATACGCTGTCTCGCTAGATCTTGTTCTCACTGGTTCGTCTTCAGTCCTCGTTCAAGACCGATGTGTCGAACGAAGAATGGCTGCTCATCAAGGCGCTCAAGCCTGTAAGTACTCTCGATGCGCTCACGATAATGGCCAATTGTCTAACTCTGTACCATAGCGACTGAACATCCAGTGAAAGGGATTTTCTTCTCATGTTTGTACGAAGTGTATAGTGATTCTGTATCGATGGCAATCTGCGCAGGGTGCCTGGGGTGGGAAGGCACGTACCTCATAACATGCTGTATTTATACGCAAGGTGGCTTTGCTCTGCATTGGTCCTGTTCCTCTCGACGCATCTGTTCTGCAAGTAGTGGCCGCCGCTACGTGCATGCATTCCGTGAGGACTGGGGGCAAAACAAGCGACGCATTCATGTCATCATGGCATATGCCGGGTTGAAAGACACCAGGGCAGCCGGGCTCTCGAGGAGTGCGTACGTACCTATCTTCTCGCACGGTCTATGGGGCTCCCATGAGATGCCCCTCATGCACCGTGCCTCGGGACGTCTGGCCTCGAACCGTATATCCACAGCGAACGATCATGCGACAGAACTCAGTGGTCACTACGCAGGTCAGACTGGGGCCTCAAGACGACTTTTTGAGAGCCATTGACAGTCAGGCAGGGATGTCCGACATGTAAGGTGTGGAATATACTGTAATAGTCGTCCTCAATTCTCATAGTTTAGTTTGAGCGCAGATTCTGGGTGCACGGAAAAGGAAGGACACGAGGTGATGGGAACCCGACAATCAAACGCCACGGGCAGGTCCTCCTCGAGATTACTCCATTATTCTGGGTGCCAATGGGCGGAGTTCTCTGAGGGGATACTCTCAAGTACTCTACAGTGAGTGAATATCGTCGATTTCGCGACTGAAAATACCTCAGAGGACTCCCTCAGTACTGTCAAGTCTACTGGGAGTGAAACGACCCTCTTTCATGCGGATACGGGACATTCATGCAGATACGGGCAGAAGGTGATTTGAAGTCCGCCGCACACAACCCCAGCATAGGGTCAGAAACAGCGAGACTTCTCCCCAGGCACATGCAGTTCCCGTCAGTGCGATCACCTCATGGCCTTCCTGTTTCGTCCACCCAGCATCTACACTCAAACTAAACTATCAGAATTGAGGACGACTAATGTGAGTGCGTGGGGCGGTGTCGGTGGTTGAAGGACGCGGGACATAAGATCCGGTACAGGATTCACTGAGTTCGGAATCTACGTAGAACGGTACCTGGTTGCAACATTTTGTCTCGTGTGCGACTCTGCTAGTACTAGTCTTCGAAGGTCCGTCCAACGTTAGCAGGCGTCGTGGTCATCAAAGAGTCCAAGCACACGAGGAACGTGCCTGATCGTGAGGGACGTCAAAAGGGATTACCAACCATCCAAAACGCATCTTCTACTTCCAACTCCGGGCCATACTGGGGAAATATACTGGTGAAGACTTCGCACCACAAGCGGTATCCTGCTCTCAGATAGAGCGCGTTCGTGTAATCCCAGTACTCTGGGTACCATCCAGCGCACTCCCAGTCTATCCATCCCGATAAGCGACCATCATGTATGAGAAAGTTGTTGGGATAATTCTATTTGGAAACCCCGGTTCCTCAGTGAATCCCGGGTTCTGCGACTTATAATCGGCCAGTCGCTATTAGAGTGGGTTTCAAGGTCGGCCGGAAGTTAGGCGCCTGCCGGCTTGGAAGCGCCGGATCCAGATATGGTATGCGGTCCGCACCGTCGACGTCCTCCACGGCCAAGGCCTGGCGAGGACTGCAATATGTACTAGTCAAGTTCATTCAGTCTGCTTTTAATCGTACGCTGCTCTATCCCCCCATCTGTGTGGTTAGCCTCCACAGACCCGCATTGAGCCTCAGTTCCGGAACACTCAACCTTCCGGCTTTGCCGACTCCTGAGCCTTTCGACTTCTCAAGTCAATCTCAAGTCTTGAAACAGCTTGCTGCAGCTCGGAGGCGACTGCAAGGACAGTGATCAGTTAGGATAATCAGCAACAGCTCCTGCAGACTTGTGTGTCGCTTGTGTGACCTTCATCATGATTAAACGTGCAATCGAGGTTGGGACAGTCCTCTCGGGCTACTCAGTCGAGACGGCTTTCGCCCCTTGTACTTAAGACACTGACATTGATTGCTTGTGTTCATGCCCGCTTCCTGATACACACTTAACACATACTCATGTAGTTTGATATAGCCCTTCTGAACTCTCATTTTGCTCTGCCTGGCAGCTTGCGCCTACCCTCAAGCTCCTCCCGAAGTTGCGCGTGCCTGGGTGGAAGGGCGACGTCATATGCCGGCGGTAGCCTGTTTGGGATAAAACGGAGCGCTTACCAGCCGGCCTCTCGGAGCCAGTTTGGAAACCTGGGTTGCGAGAAACCGGGTTTCCTAATAGGCAACCTGGGTTCTGCGTGCACCCGGGGTTTCCAAATAGAATTATCCAAGTTGTTGGGGTGCAGGTCTGCGTGACTGAAGACCAGACAGTGTGGACGGGAACGAAGAATGTCGAGTTTGGCTTGGAGCCCCGCATGATGACGCTTGGGGATGGAGCGGAGGATGTAGTCGTACAGTTGGTCTTCCGTCTCGAATGGTCCGAAACAGCGATCGTGGCTTACCCGATAACAGTGGCAAGCGCTGCCATCGACGGAAGAGATTCGAGCAGTGGGGGGTAGGGGGATGGATTGGAGCTGGGAAAACCAGTCACGGAGGGTGGTTTCGAAGTTGTGCAATTGTTCCGATGACAAGTCATAGAGGGTTTGCGCCTCACCAAAGGAGACACCGGGAAGTCGAGTCATGAGGATACAAGTTCCGTGAGCGTCCTGCAACGTGTCCAGCACCCAAGGAACGGGGATCGTGGTGTGTTGGGAAACTAGTTTCATGGCGGCCGCTTTGGTGCTCCTGACGCGAGGACCGTACTTCATGTACAAGTCGAACGGAAGGCGCTGAATGGTCCCTTGTGGAAATCCATACCAGCGCTGGCCGATGAAGGCAAGACATCTGTAGGCAAGGATTCGGAGTCGACCAGGAGTGCAAAGCCACGCTTTCCACATAGCCTGAGCGACAGAAGTGAAGATATTCCGAGGGCTCAGGCTTGGGCATCCATCAGACTCGTAGTGACGTAGAACGTGAGCTTGCACACCAAGAAAATGTCGGCCTTTCATGTGGCTTCGTGACATCGCTGGAGGACATGTCGGATGAAGTCCTGCTAGGCAGTCATTGGAGTTAGTTGAGATATGGGCATGCTAGTGCCGTAGTCTAGTACATACGTGAACTTTGCCTTCAGAGATTGTATTGCAACTTTGGGGAAGACTGCTTATAGCGAGGTGGCGACAGATATCGACGAAGCCAAGAGTCAGGACGAGAACAGAGAACAGAGAACAGCACTCTAGAGTCGCCGGTCACCCGGCCAGGCGCTTCCTAGGGCGCAGCGCGCCCACGCCCACACAGGCCCACACAACCCCACACAAGCACACGGACTGTCGCGGCAAACGCTGCCGCTCGTGCCTGCCCCTCCCCCCTTCCTACTCTTCAGCATATGCCAGCATCAAGCCCGTTGCAAGACAGACAATGACCAATCATCAGGCCTCTATCCCACCGTTCACTCACACGGCATCAGTAAAGTGTGAAAAGTCTGAGAGCTCTGAGATTTCTTAAATTCAAATTCAGAGTTCACAGAGGTCTACAGACCTCAGAGCCATTCTCCACCATGGCAGAAAATGAATATTGATATGTTTGGAAAGAGGCCTCTGAGGTCTGTTCTGACCTCTGAGGATGTCTGTGGGAGAACTTTCAGAGTTCTCAGAGTTTTCACACTTTACTAATGCACAGCCAGAGACAAGAAGCACCCTGGCTCTGGGATGGGCGGTGGTGCACAAGTTACAGTAATTAAGCAACCAGCGTGGTGGAGGTTGGTCACCCGCACCCTGCTCTTTTGCCCGGCAGGTCTCATCTCCTGACCTCCCAAGGAGCAGTTTGAGTCTACTGTAGAGATCAGACGTTAGCGGCGGACGGTTTGGTGCGTGACAGCCTAGATGCATAGCGGCGGGGCGGCGGAAGAGCTTGTGACATGTGACATGGTCATACAGAGCGGCGGAACTAGGTAAGCGGCTAAGGACTTACTTACTACAGTAGATTCTCTACTAAGGAATTAGCCGCTAGGGAATAATTCCATTAGGGAATAGAGCTACCTCGCCTCCCGGGATGGGAGGCGGTCATATTCCTATTCCCGCATACCCGCATAAGTAATAGACTTCCCATGTGTGTCCCCCACCAAAATATTCCTCACCAGGGCCGTCCGATTTGGTCGGTGCTACCGCTGGCATAACTTTTCCACCACATCTCGAGCTCCAACTCGAAGTCATATCTAATGTCGCCTCTCGGAAAGTGCGTCCAACGCAGCCACGTCCATCTGATGCTGCCAAACCGGGTCCCAAGCCTTGAGCGCAGCATCTGTCAGCTGCGCAGGACACTCCGTCATCAACCCGCCAAAGTCTTACGCTAGGGGATTGGCTCAATGTCTTCAGATTCATTGATGACCATCCCCACATGACTCAGAACCAGGTCGTCAAACACTTTGGATCGCTGAAGACGGGCCGGCTTGTCTTCACTCAAGGTGCGCTCTCAAAAAACCTGAAGCGGCGTGGGGAGCTCGAGAAGCAGTCGGATGGATGCGCTAATGCCGTCAGCATGAAGCGGCGGCGGGTGGTCACGGCTCCGGAGGTGGACACGGCACTGGAGATGTGGACGAAGAATATGGAGGCACGTGGGGAGACCTACACAGGAGGGATGTTGGTGGAGAAGCGGCGGCGATTCGAGGAGCAGCTGGGCATTCCGGAGGAGCGTCGGCTGAAAGGACAGGGGTGGGTCGACAAGTTCAAGAAGGCGCATGGGATTAGGGAGATAAAGAAGCACGGGGAAGCTGGATCGGTCGACCGCTCTGCAGTGGAGATTGAGCGAGACCGTATGAGGGCCATCATGGCCGATTACGCACCGAGGGATCGATGGAATACAGACGAGGCTGTGCTTCTGGTCTTCGCGGTCCCCGATCGAGGGCTTGCCTCAAAGCAGATGAGCGGAAAGAAGTTGAACAAGTTCCGTATCACACTTCTCTTTGCCTGCAACTCAGATGGCAGTGAGAAACGACCTCTCTTCTATATTGGTACGTGTTCGATGGCACTCTTCTGCCCTTCAACTGAGCTAAACACAGAATTTGCAGGAAAATATAAGAGCCCACAGTGCTTTCAGAAGAAGACTCCCCGTCAGCTTGACATCGATTACGCAGCCAATAAAACGGCGTGGATGACTTCGGAACTCTTCGGAGGCTGGGTCAAGACCCTAGATCTCGACATGCGTCGCCAGAACCGATCGATCCTGCTCAGTTTGGACAACTTCTCTGGCCATAACATATCCTACGTTCCCCAGAACATCCGCCTCGAACCCTTCGAGCCCAACATGACTTCCTACATACAGCCTCTCGATCAAGGCATCATTCGCTGCTTCAAGGCACACTATCGCCGCTTGTTCTGCATGCAGGCCGTGGACATGGATGAGGCGGATGAGGACGACATATTCAAAATCTCGATCCTCGAAGCCATCCGCATGGCTGCGAAGGCATGGGATGCTGTAACTCCGGAGACGATTGCGCACTGCTGGAGACATGCGGGAATCCTCCCGCGCTCTGCGTCCACCGATGTTCCAGTCCAGCCAGCCCGGCCTGATGGCCCGCACGATGCCGCAACCCAGAAGGCCTGGGACATCCTCCGCCGCTTCGCTTCAGAGCACGACTTCACACTTCCGCAAGCAGAAGATGCAGTGAAGCAGCTTCTAGGTGGCCGCTACGTTGATTCCGACTGGCGTTCGGCATTTGATGCGGTCATGTCAGCAGAGGAAGACGGGGAAGAAGACTCACGGTGGGCGAGATTAGCTGTGGATGCCCTCGCTGCAGGACAGGAATCACCAGCACGGCGACCTGTCGAGCTCACTGCAGCTGAAGTGGGACTCTCGGATGCTTTATCAGAGTTGCGGAAGCGGAAGCGGCTCCATGGTGACCACCCTGCAGTGTCCGAGCTTCTGGATCTTCCAGAGGAGCGCGAGATTGGTGAGGAGTTCAGCCCAATCACAGCGCGGACAGAAGCTGAGATTGAGGCAGAGATTGTTGCTCGTGTGACCCAGGGAGAGCCGCTGATGCAGGAGGCCGAGGAAGAGGAGCCGGAGGAGGAGATTGCTGTTCCTGCCGCAACACCGGAGGACTTGGTGGAGCTCTGCAGGAAGTTCGAGGACATAGCTCTTGCTTTTGGTGCTGACCTCAACCTCGTCAGCAGTGTGCGTCGTTTCCGGACGGGCGTAGCAAAAGAGGTCGATGCATCTAAGAAGCAGGCAACATTGGACACGTACTTCACAAAGCACCCATGATGCGTGCTTGTACAGCTTGGTGATGGGAGAATATTACTATATTTGGTCTATCTCTCATCTGGAATATCTGTTAAGACTGTGCGTGCCAAGTCAACTCCAGAAGGAAGTCCGAAGTCCGAAGGCAGCGCAGAAGTGAAGACTTCGGCGAAGTTATTGACCAACGCCCTGAGGAGACGCAAGGTGTCTTCTATTTGCAAAGGAACAGAACTCCGGAGTTTATACTGGAGTAAGCAACGAAGGAGGAAGTCAAGCAGAGAGGGAACCAGAGAGTCAGAAGCCGAGTGGCCAGAGTCGGAAGACGGAGGTTGGAGGTCGGAGGTCGGAAGTCCGGACGGAGGTGCGGACGGGTTTCAGAAGAGAAGGCAATAGATTGAGTTGTTGATACCGAGAAGGATAAGAGGGAAGTAAACGAGATATCAGAACTGAGGTCTAAGGGAGAATACAAGCAGGCTTAAATACTAAAGTCTGGAGGTCCGAAAGGGGTAAGCTAAAAGTAGAGACAGGAGTCGGAGTCCGGTGCCAAGGCGGAAGCAAGTAAGTAGCCAATAGGAAATGGAGGCAAGTGCGGATACAAGTGGATACAAGTGCGGATACAAACGGGTAATACTATCGGAACTGCGGAGGTGATCGGAGTCCGAGGGGAGCGGATAGTAAGGGGTAAGTATCGTAGTAAGGATGAGTCACAACGAAAGGATGAGGAAGTAAGTATGAGTCAACGGACGAACCGGAGTCCGGTCGGAGTTGAGTCCGGAGTTGGGTGTCTTGGAGCACGGGATGTAACAGTGCCCCCCCACTGGGTCCGAGCCCTCGAGGACCAAATTGGAAGTGTTTCAGGATGACGTGGACTGAGTGATCGGAGAAGGAGTTCTTCACGGAATCGGTGATCGGAGATCGGGGGTCGGAGTCCAGCCTATATAAGACCGGTCGTCGGTGTTGGGGACTTCAAACTTTTCTTCTTCATACCACCACCACCACCATGGCAAAGCAAACGAACCCCCAGCCCGCATCGATGGACCTTGCGCGGAGACGCAAGGAGGCGGAGGAACGGAAGAGGAACGGAC